>CAKOBK010000264.1:0-199322 GCA_932526605.1 Nephrotoma flavescens | reverse complement strand
TTAACGAAATAGTTTTGTTGTAAGCCCATTTCGTCCAAAATCTCCTTGGACTCGAAAATTTTGGATGTAAGTACTTGGGGTCCAAATTTTTAATTTTTATTTTAGTCTAATGTGGTTTGATACACAACCAAAAGCAGTAAATTCAATGTAAAAACTAATTTAACGAAATAGTTTTGTTGTAAGCTAATTTTGTCCAAAATCTACTTGGACTCGAAAATTTTGGAGTGTTAGTACTTGGGGTCCAAATTTTTAATTTTTTTATTTTTGTCTAATATGGTTTAATACACAACCAAAAGCAATAAAATCAATGTAAAAACTCATTTAACGAAATAGTTTTGCTGTAAGCCCATTTCGTCCAAAATCTCCTTGGACTCGAAAATTTTGGGGTGTAAGTACTTGGAGTCCAAATTTTTAATTTTTTTATTTTTGTCTAATATGGTTTGATACACAACCAAAAGCAATAAAATCAATGTAAAAACTCATTTAACGAAATAGTTTTGTTGTAAGCCCATTTCGTCCAAAATCTCCTTGGACTCGAAAATTTTGGGGTGTAAGTACTTGGGGTCCAAATTTTTAATTAAGTATTTTTGTCTAATATGGTTTGATACACAACCAAAAACAATAAAATCAATGTAAAAACTCAATTAACGAAATAGTTTTGTTGTAAGCCCATTTCGTTCAAAATCTCATTCGACTCGAAAATTTTGGGGTGTAAGTACTTGGGGTCCAAATTTTTAATTTTAGTATTTTTGTCTAATATGGTTTGATACACAACCAAAAGCAATAAAATCAATTTAAAAACTCAATTAACGAAATAGTTTTGTTGTAAGCCCATTTCGTTCAAAATATTCTTCGACTCGAATATTTTGGGGTGTAAGTACTTGTGGTCCAAATTTTTAATTTTTTTATTTTGGTCTTATATGGTTTAATACACAACCAAAAACAATAAAATCAATGTAAAAACTCATTTAACGAAATAGTTTTGTTGTAAGCTCATTTCGTCCAAAATCTCCTTGGACTCGAAAATTTTGGGGTGTAAGTACTTGGGGTCCAAATTTTTAATTTTTTTATTTTTGTCTAATATGGTTTGATACACAACCAAAAGCAATAAAACAATGTAAAAACTCATTTAACGCAATTGTTTTGTTGTAAGGCCCATTTGTCCAAAATCTCCTTGGACTCGAAAATTTTGGGGTGTAAGTACTTTGGGTTCAAACTTTTAATTTTTTTATTTCTACCTAATATTGTTGATACACAACAAAAGGCAATAAAATCAATGTAAAAACTCATTTAACGAAATAGTTTTGTTGTAAGCCTATTTCGTCCAAAATCTCCTTGGACTCGAAAATTTTGGAGTGTAAGTACTTGGGGGGTCCAAATTTTTAATTTTTTTATTTTAGTCTAATGTGGTTTGATACACAACCAAAAGCAATAAAATCAATGTAAAAACTCGTTTAAACGAAATAGTTTTGTTGTAAGGCCTATTTCGTCCAAAATCTCCTTGGACTCGAAAATTTTGGGGTGTAAGTAATTGGGGTCCAAATTATAATTTTTTTTTTTTTGTCTAATATGGTTTGATACACAACCAAAAGCAATAAAATCAATGTAAAATTTCATTTAACGAAATAGTTTTGTTGTAAGCCCATTTCTTCCAAAATCTCCTTGGACTCGAAAATTTTGGGGTATAAGTACTTGGAGTCCAAATTTTTAATTTTTTTATTTTTGTCTAATATGGCTTGATACACAACAAAAAGCAATAAAATCAATGTAAAAACTCATTTAACGAAATAGTTTTGTTGTAAGCCCATTTCGTCTAAAATCTTCTTGGACTCGAAAATTTTGGGGTGTAAGTACTTGGGGTCCAAATTTAAAAATTTTTTTTATTTTTGTCTAATATGGTTTGATACACAACCAAAAACAATAAAATCAATGTAAAAACTCATTTAACGAAATAGGTTTGTTGTAAGCCCATTTCGTCCAAAATCTCCTTGGACTCGAAAATTTTGGGGTGTAAGTACTTGGAGTCCAAATTTTAAATTTTTTTATTTTTGTCTAATATGGTTGATACACAACAAAAAGCAATAAAATCAATGTAAATACTTATTTAACGAAATAGTTTTGTTGTAAGCTCAATTCGTCTAAAATCTCCTTGGACTCGAAAATTTTGGGGTGTAAGTACTTAGGGTCCAAATTATTAATTTTTTTATTTTTGTCTAATATGGTTTGATACACAACAAAAAGCAATACATAAAATCAATGTAAAAACTCATTTAACGAAATAGTTTTGTTGTAAGCCCATTTCGTCCAAAATCTCCTTGGACTCGAAAATTTTGGGGTATAAGTACTTGGGGTCCAAATTTTTAATTTTTTTATTTTTGTCTAATATGGTTGATACACAACAAAAAGCAATAAAATCAATGTAAATACTCATTTAACGAAATAGTTTTGTTATAAGCTCATTTCGTCCAAAATCTCCTTGGACTCGAAAATTTTGGGGTGTAATTACTTGGGGTCCAAATTTTTAATTTTTTTATTTTTGTCTAATATGGTTTGATACACAACCAAAAACAATAAAATCAATGTAAAAACTCATTTAACGAAATAGTTTTGTTGTAAGCCCATTTTGTCCAAAATCTACTTGGACTCGAAAATTTTGGAGTGTAAGTACTTGGGGTCCAAATTTTTAATTTTTTTATTTTTGTCTAATATGGTTTGATACACAACCAAAAACAATAAAATCAATGTAAAAACTCGTTTAACGAAATAGTTTTGTTGTAAGCCCATTTCGTCCAAAATCTACTTGGACTCGAAAATTTTTAGGTGTAAGTACTTGGGGTCCAAATTATTAATTTTTTATTTTTGTCTAATATGGTTTGATACACAACCAAAAGCAATAAAATCAATGTAAAAACTCATTTAACGAAATAGTTTTGTTGTAAGCCCATTTCGGCCAAAATCTCCTTGGACACGAAAATTTTAGGGTGTAAGTACTTGGGGTTCAAATTTTTATTTTTTTTTTATTTCTGTCTAATATGGTTTGATACACAACCAAAAGCAATTAAATCATTGTAAAAACTCATTTAACGAAATAGTTTTGTTGTAAGCCCATTTGGTCCAAAATCTACTTCGACTCGAAAATTTTGGAGTGTAAGTACTTTGGGTCCAAATTTTTAATTTTTTATTTTTGTCTAATATGGTTTGATACACAACCAAAAGCAATAAAATCAATGTAAAAACTCATTTAACGAAATAGTTTTGTTGTTAACCCATTTCGTCCAAAATCTACTTGGACTCGAAAATTTTGGGGTGTAAGTACTTGGGGTCCAAATTATTAAATTTTTTTATTTTGGTTTAATATAGTTTGATACACAACCAAAAGCAATAAAATCAATGTAAAAACTCATTTAACGAAATAGTTTTGTTGTAAGCCCATTTTGTCCAAAATCTACTTGGACTCGAAAATTTTGGAGTGTAAGTACTATGGGTCCAAATTTTTAATTTTTTTATTTTTGTCTAATATGGTTTGATACACAACCAAAAACAATAAAATCAATGTGAAAACTCGTTAAACGAATTAGTTTTGTTGTAAGCCCATTTTGTCCAAAATCTACTTGGACTCGAAAATTTTGGGGTGTAAGTACTTGGGGTCCAAATTTATAATTTTTTTATTTTTGTCTAATATGGTTTGATACACAACTAAAAGCAATAAAATCAATGTAAAAACTCATTTAACGAAATAGTTTTGTTGAAAGCCCTTTTCGTCCAAAATCTACTTGGATTTGAAAATTTTGGGGTGTAAGTACTTGGGGTCCAAATTTTTTTATTTTGATTTAATATGGTTTGATACACAACCAAAAGCAATAAAATCAATGTAAAAACTCATTTATCGAAATAGTTTTTTTGTAAGTAATTTCGTCCAAAATCTCCTTGGACTCGAAAATTTTGGGGTGTAAGTACTTGGGGTCCAAATTTTTAATTTTTTTATTTTTGTCTAATATGGTTTGATACACAACCAAAAGCAATAAAATCAATGTAAAAACTCATTTAACGAAATAGTTTTGTTGTAAGCCTATTTCGTCCAAAATCTCCTTGGACTCGAAAATTTTGGGGTGTAAGTACTTGGGGTCCAAACTTTTAATTTTTTTATTTCTAGCTAATATGGTTGATACACAACAAAAAGCAATAAAATCAATGTAAATACTCATTTAACGAAATAGTTTTGTTGTAAGCCCATTTCGTCCAAAATCTCCTTGGACTCGAAAATTTTGGAGTGTAAGTGCTTGGGGTCCAAATTTTTAATTTTTTTATTTTAGTCTAATGTAATTTGAAACACAGCCAAAAGCAATAAAATCAACGTAAAAACTCATTTAACGAAATAGTTTTGTTGTGAGCCTATTTCGTCCAAAATCTCCTTGGACTCGAAAATTTTGGAGTGTAACTACTTGGGGTTCAAATTTTAAATTTTTTTATTTTTGTCTAATATGGTTTGATACACAACCAAAAACAATAAAATCAATGTAAAAACTCATTTAACGAAATAGTTTTGTTGTAAGCCCATTTTGTCCAAAATCTACTTGGACTCGAAAATTTTGGGGTGTAAGTACTTAGGGTCCAAATTTTTAATTTTTTTATTTTTGTCTAATATGGTTTGATACACAACCAAAAACAATAAAATCAATGTAAAAACTCATTTAACGAAATAGTTTTGTTGTAAGCCCATTTTGTCCAAAATCTACTTGGACTCGAAAATTTTGGGGTGTAAGTACTTGGGGTCCAAATTTTTAATTTTTTTATTTTTGTCTAATATGGTTTGATACACAACCAAAAGCAATAAAATCAATGTTAAAACTCATTTAACGAAATAGTTTTGTTGTAAGCCCATTTCGTCCAAAATTTACTTGGATTCGAAAATTTTGGGGTGTAAGTACTTAAGGTCCAAATTATTAATTTTTTTATTTTGGTATTTTATGGTTTGATACACAACCAAAAGCAATAAAATCAATGCAAAAACTCATTTAACGAAATAGTTTTGTTGTAAGCCCATTTGGTCCAAAATCTCCTTGGACTCGAAAATTTTGGGGTGTAAGTACTTGGGGTTCAAATTTTAATTTTTTTTTTATTTTTGTCTAATATGGTTTGATACACAACCAAAAGCAATAAAATCAATGTAAAACTCATTTAACGAAATAGTTTTGTTGTAAGCCCATTTAGTTCAAAATCTAATTGGACTCGAAAATTTTGGGGTGTAAGTACTTGGAGTCCAAATTTTTAATTTTTTTATTTTTGTCTAATATGGTTTGATACACAACCAAAAGCAATAAAATCAATGTAAAAACTCATTTAACGAAATAGTTTTGTTGTAAGCCCATTTCGTCCAAAATCTCCTTGGACTCGAAAATTTTGGGGTGTAAGTACTTGGGGTCCAAATTTTTAATTTTTTTATTTTTGTCAATATGAATTGATACACAACCAAAAACAATAAAATCAATGTAAAAACTCATTTAACGAAATAGTTTTGTTGTAAGCCCATTTCGTCCAAAATCTCCTTGGAATCGAAAATTTTGGGGTGTAAGTACTTGGGGTCCAAATTTTTAATTTTTTTTTTTTTTTTTTTGTCTAATATGGTTTGATACACAACTAAAAACAATAAAATCAATGTAAAAACTCATTTAACGAAATAGTTTTGTTGTAAGCCCATTTCGTCCAAAATTTCCTTGGACTCGAAAATTTTGAGGTGTAAGTACTTGGGGTCCCAATTTTTAATTTTTTTATTTTTGTCTAATATGGTTTGATACACAACCAAAAACAATAAAATCAATGTAAAAACTCATTTAACGAAATAGTTTTGTTGTAAGCCCATTTCGTCCAAAATCTCCTTGGACTCGAAAATTTTGGGGTGTAAGTACTTAGGGTTCAAATTTTTAATTTTTTTATTTTGGTCTAATATGGTTTGATACACAACCAAAAACAATAAAATCAATGTAAATACTCATTTAACGAAATAGTTTTGTTGTAAGCCCATTTCGTCCAAAATCTCCTTGGACTCGAAAATTTTGGGGTGTAAGTACTTGGGGTCCAAATTATAAAATTTTTTATTTTTGTCTAATATGGTTTGATACACAACCAAAAGCAATAAAATCAATGTAAAAACTCATTTAACGAAATAGTTTTGTTGTAAGCCCATTTTGTCCAAAATCTCCTTGGACTCGAAAATTTTGGGGTGTAAGTACTTGAAGTCCAAATTTTTAATTTTTTTATTTTAGTCTAATGTGGTTTGATACACAACCAAAAGCAATAAAATCAATGTAAAAACAAATTTAACGAAATAGTTTTGTTGTAAGGCCTATTTCGTCCAAAATCTCCTTCGACTCGAAAATTTTGGGGTGTTAGTACTTGGGGCCAAATTATAAATTTTTTTATTTTTGTCTAATATGGTTTGATACACAACAAAAAGCAATAAAATCAATGTAAAAACTTATTTAACAAAATAGTTTTGTCGTAAGCCCATTTCGTCCAAAATCTCCTTGGACTCGAAAATTTTGGGGTGTAACTACTTGATGTCCAAATTTTTAATTTTTTTATTTTTGTCTAATATAGTTTGATACACAACCAAATGCAATAAAATCAATGTAAAAACTCATTTAACGAAATAGGTTTGTTGTAAGCCCATTTCGTCCAAAATCTCCTTGGACTCGAAAATTTTGGGGTGTAAGTACTTGGTGTTCAAATTTTAAATTTTTTTTTCTGTCTAATATGGTTGATACACAACCAAAAGCAATAAAATCAATGTAAAAACTCATTTAACGAAATAGTTTTGTTGTAAGCCCATTTCGTCCAAAATCTCCTTGGACTCGAAAATTTTTGGGTGTAAGTATTTACTTGGGGTCTAAAGTATTAATTTTTTTATTTTGGTCTAATATGGTTTGATACACAACCAAAAGCAATAAAATCAATGTAAAAACACATTTAACGAAATAGGTTTGTTGTAAGCCCATTTCGTCCAAAATCTCCTTGGACTCGAAAATTTTGGGGTGTAAGTACTTGGTGTTCAAATTTTAAATTTTTTTTTTCTGTCTAATATGGTTGATACACAACCAAAACCAATAAAATCAATGTAAAAACTCATTTAACGAAATAGTTTTGTTGTAAGCGCATTTTGTCCAAAATCTCCTTGGACTCGAAAATTTTGGATGTAATTACTTGGGGTCCAAATTTTTAATTTTTTTATTTTAGTCTTATGTGGTTTGATACACAACCAAAAGCAATAAAATCAATGTAAAACAAATTTAACGAAATAGTTTTGTTGTAAGCCTATTTCGTCCAAAATCTCCTTGGACTCGAAAATTTTGGGGTGTAAGTACTTGGGGTCCAAATTATAAATTTTTTTATTTTTTGGTCTAATATGGTTTGATACACAACCAAAAGCAATAAAATCAATGTAAAAACTCATTTAACGAAATAGTTTTGTTGTAAGCCCATTTCGTCCAAAATCTCCTTGGACTCGAAAATTTTGGGGTGTAAGTACTTGGGGTCCAAATTTTTAATTTTTTTATTTTTGTCTAATATGGTTTAATACACAACCAAAAGCAATAAAACCAATGTAAAATTTCATTTAACGAAATAGTTTTGTTGTAAGCCCATTTCTTCCAAAATCTCCTTGGACTCGAAAATTTTGTTGTGTAAGTACTTGGAGTCCAAATTTTTAATTTTTTTATTTTTGCCTAATATGGTTTGATACACAACAAAAAGCAATAAAATCAATGTAAAAACTCATTTAACGAAATAGTTTTGTTGTAAGCCCATTTCGTCTAAAATCTCCTTGGACTCGAAAATTTTGGGGTGTAAGTACTTGGGGTCCAAATTTTAATTTTTTTTTATTTTTGTCCAATATGGTTTGATACACAACCAAATGCAATAAAATCAATGTAAAAACTCATTTAATGAAATAGTTTTGTTGTAAGCCTATTTCGTCCAAAATCTCCTTGGACTCGAGAATTTTGGGGTGTAAGTAATTGGGGTCCAAATTTTAAATTTTTTTATTTTTGTCTAATATGGTTGATACACAACAAAAGCAATAAAATCAATGTAAAAACTCATTTAACGAAATAGTTTTGTTGTAAGCTCAATTCGTCCAAAATCTCCATGGACTCGAAAAATTTGGGGTATAAGTACTTGGGGTCCAAATTATAAATTTTTTTATTTTTGTCTAATATGGTTTGATACACAACAAAAAGCAATAAAATCAATGTAAAAACTTATTTAACAAAATAGTTTTGTCGTAAGCCCATTTCGTCCAAAATCTACTTGGATTCGAAAATTTTGGAGTGTAAGTACTTGGGGTCCAAATTTTTAATTTTTTTATTTTTGTCTAATATGGTTTGATACACAACCAAAAACAATAAAATCAATGTAAAAACTCATTTAACGAAATAGTTTTGTTGTATGCCCATTTTGTCCAAAATCTACTTGGACTCGAAAATTTTGGAGTGTAAGTGCTTGGCGTCCAAATTTTTAATTTTTTTATTTTTGTCTAATATGGTTTGATACACAACCAAAAACAATAAAATCAATGTAAAAACTCATTTAACGAAATAGTTTTGTTGTAAGCCCATTTCGTCCAAAATCTCCTTGGACTCGAAAATTTTTGGGTGTAAGTATTTACTTGGGGTCTAAATTATTAATTTTTTTATTTTGGTCTAATATGGTTTGATACACAACCAAAAGCAATAAAATCAATGTAAAAACTCATTTAACGAAATAGGTTTGTTGTAAGCCCATTTCGTCCAAAATCTCCTTGGACTCGAAAATTTTGGGGTGTAAGTACTTGGTGTTCAAATTTTAAATTTTTTTTTTCTGTCTAATATGGTTGATACACAACCAAAACCAATAAAATCAATGTAAAAACTCATTTAACGAAATAGTTTTGTTGTAAGCCCATTTCGTCCAAAATCTGCTTGGACTCGAAAATTTTGGGGTGTAAGTACTTGGGGTCCATATTATTTATTTTTTTATTTTGGTCTAATATGGTTTGATACACAACCAAAAGCAATAAAATCAATGTAAAAACTCATTTAACGAAATAGTTTTGTTTCGTCCAAAATCTCCTTGGACTCGAAAATTTTGGGGTGTAAGTACTTGGTGTTCAAATTTTAAATTTTTTTTTATTTCTGTCTAATATGGTTTGATACACAACCAAAAGCAATAAAATCAATGTAAAAACTCATTTAACGAAATAGTTTTGTTGTAAGCCCATTTCGTCCAAAATCTCCTTGGACTCGAAAATTTTGTCGTGTAAGTACTTGGGGTCCAAATTTTTAATTTTTTTATTTTTGTCTAATATGGTTTGATACACAACTTAAAACAATAAAATCAATGTAAAAACTCATTTAACGAAATAGTTTTGTTGTAAGCCCATTTCGTCCAAAATTTCCTTGGACTCGAAAATTTTGGTGTATAAGTACTTGGGGTCCAAATTTTTAATTTTTTTATTTTGGTCTAATATGGTTTAATACACAACCAAAAACAATAAAATCAATGTAAAAACTCATTTAACGAAATAGTTTTGTTGTAAGCCCATTTCTTCCAAAATCTCCTTGGACTCGAAAATTTTGGGGTGTAAGTACTTGGGGTCCAAATTTTTAATTTTTTTATTTTTGTCTAATATGGTTTGATACACAACCAAAAGCAATAAAATCAATGTAAAAACTCATTTAACGAAATAGTTTTGTTGTAAGCCCATTTTGTCCAAAATCTCCTTGGACTCGAAAATTTTGGATGTAATTACTTGGGGTCCAAATTTTTAATTTTTTTATTTTAGTCTTATGTGGTTTGATACACAACCAAAAGCAATAAAATCAATGTAAAAACAAATTTAACGAAATAGTTTTGTTGTAAGCCTATTTCGTCCAAAATCTCCTTGGACTCGAAAATTTTGGGGTGTAAGTACTTGGGGTCCAAATTATAAATTTTTTTATTTTTGTCTAATATGGTTTGATACACAACCAAAAGCAATAAAATCAATGTAAAAACTCATTTAACGAAATAGTTTTGTTGTAAGCCCATTTCGTCCAAAATCTCCTTGGACTCGAAAATTTTGGGGTGTAAGTACTTGGGGTCCAAATTTTTAATTTTTTTATTTTTGTCTAATATGGTTTAATACACAACCAAAAGCAATAAAATCAATGTAAAATTTCATTTAACGAAATAGTTTTGTTGTAAGCCCATTTCTTCCAAAATCTCCTTGGACTCGAAAATTTTGTTGTGTAAGTACTTGGGGTCCAAATTTTTAATTTTTTTATTTTTGCCTAATATGGTTTGATACACAACAAAAAGCAATAAAATCAATGTAAAAACTCATTTAACGAAATAGTTTTGTTGTAAGCCCATTTCGTCTAAAATCTCCTTGGACTCGAAAATTTTGGGGTGTAAGTACTTGGGGTCCAAATTTTAATTTTTTTTTTATTTTTGTCCAATATAGTTTGATACACAACCAAATGCAATAAAATCAATGTAAAAACTCATTTAACGAAATAGTTTTGTTGTAAGCCCATTTCGTCCAAAATCTCCTTGGACTCGAGAATTTTGGGGTGTAAGTAATTGGGGTCCAAATTTTAAATTTTTTTATTTTTGTCTAATATGGTTGATACACAACAAAAAGCAATAAAATCAATGTAAATACACATTTAACGAAATAGTTTTGTTGTAAGCTCAATTCGTCCAAAATCTCCTTGGACTCGAAAAATTTGGGGTATAAGTACTTGGGGTCCAAATTATAAATTTTTTTATTTTTGTCTAATATGGTTTGATACACAACAAAAAGCAATAAAATCAATGTAAAAACTCATTTAACGAAATAGTTTTGTTGTAAGCCCATTTCGTCCAAAATCTCCTTGGACTCGAAAATTTTGGGGTGTAAGTACTTGGGGTCCAAATTTTTAATTTTTTTATTTTTGTCTAATATGGTTTGATACACAACCAAAAGCAATAAAATCAATGTAAAAACTCATTTAACGAAATAGTTTTGTTGTAAGCCCATTTCGTCCAAAATCTCATTGGACTCGAAAATTTTGGGGTGTAAGTACTTGGGGTCCAAATTTTTAATTTTTTTATTTTTGTCTAATATGGTTTGATACACAACCAAAAGCAATAAAATCAATGTAAAAACTCATTTAACGAAATAGTTTTGTTGTAAGCCCATTTCGTCCAAAATCTCCTTGGACTCGAAAATTTTGGGGTGTAAGTACTTGGGGTCCAAATTTTTAATTTTTTTATTTTTGTCTAATATGGTTTGATACACAACTTAAAACAATAAAATCAATGTAAAAACTCATTTAACGAAATAGTTTTGTTGTGAGCCCATTTCGTCCAAAATTTCCTTGGACTCGAAAATTTTGAGGTGTAAGAACTTGGAGTCCAAATTTTTAATTTTAGTATTTTTGTCTAATATGGTTTGATACACAACCAAAAACAATAAAATCAATGTAAAAACTCATTTAACGAAATAGTTTTGTTGTAAGCCCATTTCGTAAAAAATCTCCTTGGACTCGAAAATTTTGGGGTGTAAGTACTTGGGGTCCAAATTTTTAATTTTTCTATTTTGGTCTAATATGGTTTAATACACAACCAAAAACAATAAAATCAATGTAAAAACTCATTTAACGAAATAGTTTTGTTGTAAGCCCATTTCGTCCAAAATCTCCTTTGACTCGAAAATTTTGGGGGTGTAAGTACTTGGGGTCCAAATTTTTAATTTTTTTATTTTTGTCTAATATGGTTTGATACACAACCAAAAGCAATAAATTCAATGTAAAAACTCATTTAACGCAATAGTTTTGTTGTAAGCCCATTTTGTCCAAAATCTCCTTTGACTCGAAAATTTTGGATGTAAGTACTTGGGGTCCAAATTTTTAATTTTTTTATTTGAGTCTAATGTGGTTTGATACACAACTAAAAGCAATAAAATCAATGTAAAAACAAATTTAACGAAATAGTTTTGTTGTAAGCCTATTTCGTCCAAAATCTCCTTGGACTCGAAAATTTTGGGGTGTAAGTACTTGGGGTCCAAATTATAAATTTTTTTATTTTTGTCTAATATGGTTTGATACACAACCAAAAGCAATAAAATCAATGTAAAATTTCATTTAACGAAATAGTTTTGTTGTAAGCTCAATTCGTCCAAAATCTCTTTTGACTCGAAAATTTTGGTGTGTAAGTACTTGGGGTTCAAATTTTAAATTTTTTTTTATTTTTGTCTAGGGATACCATCGTATTCCTTTTATTTTATTACTAAAATGATGTTTTTGACTAGATCAAAAACTTACTAGTAGGCAGTTTCTCAAATTCCAAATTGCCCAAAGTAAATAGCTCGAAAAATATCCCAAATCACGTTTTGTAAATTTTCGATTATTCGGGCGAAAAATTTAATCTCAAAAAAAAAATCCAAAATTTTCATTTAATTTTATATTTATCTAAGACTGTTAAATAAAAATAAGAAAATGAAATATAAGTCTACATAATAGTAATATATATTTTATATTTTAAAAATATATCTTACGAAAATTTATCTAATGATTTAATTTTTTCGAATCTTTCGAAAATAGAACCAAATGAGTCGAAATCTGCGCGCGCAGATTTCGACTCATTTGGTTTTATTTTCGGCAAATTTTGGGATATTTACTTCGGTATTTTTATTTTTTTGAGATTTTGTTTTCGAGCAATTTTTTTCTTGGTAAATATATTTTTAGTATTATGAGTTTTGAGATTTTTATTGTTTGGATTATTATTTTCGGGATGCTATTTTGGGATATTTTTTTTTCGCTAATAAAATTTTTGGCCTTTCGAAACCAACCATTTTGTCTAATATGGTTTGATACACAACCAAAAGCAATAAAATCAATGTAAAAACTCCTTTAACGAAATAGTTTTGTTGTAAGCCCATTTCGTCTAAAATCTCCTTGGACTCGAAAATTTTGGGGTGTAAGTACTTGGGGTCCAAACTTTTAATTTTTTTATTTCTACATAATATGGTTTGTACACAGCAAAAAGCAATAAAATCAATGTAAAAACCCATTTAACGAAATAGTTTTGTTGTAAGCCTATTTCGTCCAAAATCTCCTTGGACTCGAAAATTTTGGGGTTAACTACTTGGGGTCCAAATTTTAATTTTTTTTATTTTTGTCTAATATGGTTTGATACACAACCAAAAACAATAAAATCAATGTAAAAACTCATTTAACGAAATATTTTTGTTGTAAGCCCATTTTGTCCAAAATCTACTTGGACTCGAAAATTTTGGAGTGTAAGTACTTGGGGTCCAAATTTTTAATTTTTTTATTTTTGTCTAATATGGTTTGATACACAACCAAAAGCAATTATATCAATGTGAAAACTCATTTAACGAATTAGTTTTGTTGTAAGCCCATTTTGTCCAAAATCTACTTGGACTCGAAAATTTTGGGGTGTAAGTACTTGGGGTCCAAATTTTTAATTTTTTTATTTTTGTCTAATATGGTTTGATACACAACAAAAAGCAATAAAATCAATGTAAAATTTCATTTAACGAAATAGGTTTGTTGTAAGCCCATTTCGTCCAAAATCTCCTTGGACTCGAAAATTTTGGGGTGTAAGTACTTGGTGTTCAAATTTTAAATTTTTTTTTTTTCTGTCTAATATGGTTTGATACACAACCAAAAGCAATAAAATCAATGTAAAAACTCATTTTACGAAATAGTTTTGTTGTAAGCTCATTTTGTCCAAAATCTACTTGGACTCGAAAATTTTGGAGTGTAAGTACTTGGGATCCAAATTTTTAATTTTTTTATTTTTGTCTAATATGGTTTGATACACAACCAAAAGCAATAAAATCAATGTAAAAACTCATTTAACGAAATAGTTTTGTTGTAAGCCCATTTCGTCCAAAATCTCCTTGGACTCGAAAATTTTGGGGTGTAAGTACTTGGGGTCCAAATTTTTAATTTTTTTATTTTTGTCTAATATGGTTTGATACACAACCAAAAGCAATAAAATCAATGTAAAAACTCATTTAACGAAATAGTTTTGTTGTAAGCCCATTTCGTCCAAAATCTCCTTGGACTCGAAAATTTTGGGGTGTAAGTACTTGGGGTCCAAATTTTTAATTTTTTTATTTTTGTCTAATATGGTTTGATACACAACTTAAAACAATAAAATCAATGTAAAAACTCTTTTAACGAAATAGTTTTGTTGTAAGCCCATTTCGTCCAAAATTTTCTTGGACTCGAAAATTTTGAGGTGTAAGTACTTGGAGTCCAAATTTTTAATTTTAGTATTTTTGTCTAATATGGTTTGATACACAACCAAAAACAATAAAATCAATGTAAAAACTCATTTAACGAAATAGTTTTGTTGTAAGCCCATTTCGTAAAAAATCTCCTTGGACTCGAAAATTTTGGGGTGTAAGTACTTGGGGTCCAAATTTTTAATTTTTCTATTTTGGTCTAATATGGTTTAATACACAACCAAAAACAATAAAATCATTGTAAAAAATCATTAAACGAAATAGTTTTGTTGTAAGCCCATTTCGTCCAAAATCTCCTTTGACTCGAAAATTTTGGGGTGTAAGTACTTGGGGTCCAAATTTTTAATTTTTTTATTTTTGTCTAATATGGTTTGATACACAACCAAAAGCAATAAAATCAATGTAAAAACTCATTTAACGAAATAGTTTTGTTGTAAGCCCATTTTGTTCAAAATCTCCTGTGACTCGAAAATTTTGGATGTAAGTACTTGGGGTCCAAATTTTTAATTTTTTTATTTTAGTCTAATGTGGTTTGATACACAACCAAAAGCAATAAAATCAATGTAAAAACAAATTTAACGAAATAGTTTTGTTGTAAGACTATTTCGTCCAAAATCTCCTTGGACTCGAAAATTTTGGGGTGTAAGTACTTGGGGTCCAAATTATAAATTTTTTTATTTTTGTCTAATATGGTTTGATACACAAGCAAAAGCAATAAAATCAATGTAAAATTTTATTTAACGAAATAGTTTTGTTGTAAGCCCATTTCTTCCAAAATCTCCTTGGACTCGAAAATTTTGGGGTATAAGTACTTGGAGTCCAAATTTTTAATTTTTTTATTTTGTCTAATATGGCTTGATACACAACAAAAAACAATAAAATCAATGTAAAAACTCATTTAACGAAATAGTTTTGTTGTAAGCCCATTTCGTCCAAAATCTTCTTTGGACTCGAAAATTTTGGGGTGTAAGTACTTGGGGTCCAAATTTTAATTTTTTTTTTATTTTTGTCCTATATGGTTTGATACACAACCAAATGCAATAAAATCAATGTAAAAACTCATTTAACGAAATAGGTTTGTTGTAAGCCCATTTCGTCCAAAATCTCCTTGGATTCGAAAATTTTGGCGTGTAAGTACTTGGGGTCCAAATTTTAAATTTTTTTTATTTTTGTCTAATATGGTTGATACACAACAAAAAGCAATAAAATCAATGTAAAAACTCATTTAACGAAATAGTTTTGTTGTAAGCTCAATTCGTCCAAAATCTCCTTGGACTCGAAAAATTTGGGGTGTAAGTACTTGGGGTCCAAATTATTAATTTTTTTATTTTTGTCTAATATGGTTTGATACACAACAAAATGCAATAAAATCAATGTAAAAACTTATTTAACGAAATAGTTTTGTTGTAAGCCCATTTCGTCCAAAATCTCCTTGGACTCGAAAATTTTGTTGTGTAAGTACTTGGGGTTCAAATTTAAATTTTTTTTTATTTTTGTCTAATATGGTTTGATACACAACCAAAAGCAATAAAATCAATGTAAAAATTCAATTAACGAAATAGTTTTGTTGTAAGCCCATTTCGTCCAAAATCACCTTGGACTCGAAAATTTTGGGGTGTAAGTACTTGGGGTCCAAACTTTTAATTTTTTTATTTCTACCTAATATGGTTTGTACACAACGAAAAGCAATAAAATCAATGTAAAAACTCATTTAACGAAATAGTTTTGTTGTAAGCCTATTTCGTCCAAAATCTCCTTGGACTCGAAAATTTTGGGGTGTAACTACTTGTGGTCCAAATTTTAATTTTTTTTATTTTTGTCTAATATGGTTTGATACACAATCAAATACAATAAAATCAATGTAAAAACTCATTTAACGAAATAGTTTTGTTGTAAGCCCATTTTGTCCAAAATCTACTTGGACTCGAAAATTTTGGGGTGTAAGTACTTGTTGTCCAAATTATTAATTTTTTTATTTTGGTCCAATATGGTTTGATACACAACCAAAAGCAATAAAATCAATGTAAAAACTCATTTAACGAAATAGTTTTGTTGTAAGCCCATTTCGTCCAAAATCTCATTGGACTCGAAAATTTTGGGGTATAAGTACTTGGAGTCCAAATTTTTAATTTTTTATTTTTGCCTAATATGGTTTGATACACAACAAAAGGCAATAAAATCAATGTAAAAACTCATTTAACGAAATAGTTTTGTTGTAAGCCCATTTCGTCCAAAATCTCCTTGGACTCGAAAATTTTGGGGTGTAAGTACTTGGGGTCCAAATTTTTAATTTTTTTTTATTTTTGTCCAATATGGTTCTAATATGGTTTGATACACAACCAAAAACAATAAAATCAATGTAAAAACTCATTTAACGAAATAGTTTTGTTGTATGCTCATTTTGTCCAAAATCTACTTGGACTCGAAAATTTTGGAGTGTAAGTGCTTGGGGTCCAAATTTTTAATTTTTTTATTTTTGTCTAATATGGTTTGATACACAACCAAAAGCAATAAAATCAATGTAAAAACTCATTTAACGAAATAGTTTTGTTGTAAGCCCATTTCGTCCAAAATCTCCTTGGACTCGAAAATTTTGGGGTGTAAGTATTTACTTGGGGTCCAAATTATTAATTTTTTTATTTTGGTCTAATATGGTTTGATACACAACCAAAAGCAATAAAATCAATTTAAAGACTCATTTAACGAAATAGTTTTGTTGTAAGCCCATTTCGTCCAAAATCTCTTTGGACTCGAAAATTTTGGGGTGTAAGTACTTGGTGTTCAAATTTTAAATTTTTTTTATTTGTGTCTAATATGGTTTGATACACAACCAAAAGCAATAAAATCAATGTAAAACTCATTTAACGAAATAGTTTTGTTGTAAGCCCATTTCGTCCAAAATCTCCTTGGACCCCGAAAATTTTGGGGTGTAAGTACTTGGGGTCCAAATTAATAATTTTTTTATTTTTGTCTAATATGGTTTGATACACAACAAAATGCAATAAAATCAATGTAAAAACTCATTTAACGAAATAGTTTTGTTGTTAGCCCATTTCGTCCAAAATCTCCTTGGACTCGAAAATTTTGGGGTGTAAGTACTTGGGGTCCAAATTTTTATTTTTTTTATTTTTGTCTAATATGGTTTGATACACAACCAAAAGCAATAAAATCAATGTAAAAACTCATTTAACGAAATAGTTTTGTTGTAAGCCCATTTCGTCCAAAATCTCCTTGGACTCGAAAATTTTGGGGTTTAAGTACTTGGGGTCCAAATTTTTAATTTTTTTATTTTTGTCTAATATGGTTTGATACACAACTTAAAACAATAAAATCATTGTAAAAACTCATTTAACAAAATAGTTTTGTTGTAAGCCCATTTCGTCCAAAATTTCCTTGGACTCGAAAATTTTGAGGTGTAAGTACTTGGAGTCCAAATTTTTAATTTTAGTATTTTTGTCTAATATTGTTTGATACACAACCAAAAACAATAAAATCAATGTAAAAACTCATTTAACGAAATAGTTTTGTTGTAAGCCCATTTCGTAAAAAATCTCCTTGGACTCGAAAATTTTGGATGTAAGTACTTGGGGTCCAAATTTTTAATTTTTTTATTTTAGTCTAATGTGGTTTGATACACAACCAAAAGCAATAAAATCAATGTAAAAACAAATTTAACGAAATAGTTTTGTTGTAAGCCTATTTCGTCCAAAATCTCCTTGGACTCGAAAATTTTGGGGTGTAAGTACTTGGGGTCCAAATTATAAATTTTTTTATTTTTGTCTAATATGGTTTGATACACAACCAAAAGCAATAAAATCAATGTAAAATTTCATTTAACGAAATAGTTTTGTTGTAAGCCCATTTCTTCCAAAATCTCCTTGGACTCGAATTTTTTGGGATGTAAGTACTTGGGATCCAAATTTTTAATTTTTTTATTTTTGTCTAATATGGCTTAATACACAACAAAAAGCAACAAAATCAATGTAAAAACTCATTTAACGAAATAGTTTTGTTGTAAGCCCATTTCGTCCAAAATCTCCTTTGGACTCGAAAATTTTGGGGTGTAAGTACTTGGGGTCCAAATTTTAATTTTTTTTAATTTTTGTCCTATATGGTTTGATACACAACCAAATGCAATAAAATCAATGTAAAAACTCATTTAACGAAATAGGTTTGTTGTAAGCCCATTTCGTCCAAAATTTCCTTGGACTCGAAAATTTTGGGGTGTAAGTACTTGGGGTCCAAATTTTAAATTTTTTTATTTTTGTCTAATATGGTTGATACACAACAAAAAGCAATAAAATCAATGTAAATACTCATTTAACGAAATAGTTTTGTTGTAAGCTCAATTCGTCCAAAATCTCCTTGGATTTGAAAAATTTGGGGTGTAAGTACTTGGGGTCCAAATTTTTAATTTTTTTATTTTTGTCTAATATGGTTTGATACACAACAAAAAGCAATAAAATCAATGTAAAAACTTATTTAACGAAATAGTTTTGTTGTAAGCCCATTTCGTCCAAAACCTCCTTGGACTCGAAAGTTTTGGTGTGTAAGTACTTAGGGTTCAAATTTAAATTTTTTTTTTATTTTTTGTCTAATATGGTTTGATACACAACCAAAAGCAATAAAATCAATGTAAAAACTCATTTAACGAAATAGTTTTGTTGTAAGCCCATTTCGTCCAAAATCTCCTTGGACTCGAAAATTTTGGGGTGTAAGTACTTGGGGTCCAAACTTTGAAATTTTTTATTTCTACCTAATATGGTTTGTACACAGTGTTGTGCAATTGTATGTAAAAAACTGTTTTATACATTTTTTACGTAAAAAATGGTAATATACTTAAATTACTGTATAATACGTATAATATTGTATAAAATCAACAAACGCGGATTTAAAAACCTTAGTAAAGTCGCAAACCTTAATATACGAAAAGTAAATTTGTATCATATTAATAGATTTAATTTTATTCGATAAAAACTATATTAATAAAAGATGCTAAGTTAAATTAATATAAAATACGACATAACTACAGAAGTCGTTATTCAAATACACTTCGCAAATGCAATTACTGCGAGAAACACTGCGTAAAATATTCGTAACTAATTCAAAAACATCAATTCTTACGTATATGAAAAAAAATTTGGATATATGATGTAAAATGAGAAATGGATTTGAAATTTTTGAATTTATTTATATTACTTCTAATTTATTAATTATAATTAAAAGTAAAATATTTGTAGAAAAATATAAATAAAAGTGGTTTTTCCACGTTGGAAAGTGTTTATACGATTACATATGGGATCAAACAATTTTTTTGAGTTTTGTACGCTTTTGATAAAATCTTTATCAAAAATTAGTTTTGATATATTTTCCATAACTATTTTGGTGTCTAACATATTTAATTGGCCACGGAAATTTGAGGATTGAGGATTGGCACATTTACAAAAACAAAGTGGAATTTTCCAAACTTTATACTCAAAAGAATCCAGATCCATCTTAGCACTGAAATTATTAAATCTTCAAACATCAGCGCAGACAGCGCAGATTGAACGGATATTTTCAAATCGGAGTCAAATTCCTTGCCTAATTTGAAATAGCCTGACATTTAATAGGTCTAAAAAATTAATTCATATTTATTAATATTATTCTTTAAATAATAAAGAAATTCTAAATCGATTTGTTGATAGTGATGTTGCGATAAACAAAATTTCATTAATGTTACATTTAAAAATAATAATAAATAAATAAACAATCTTTTTGAAATACAACATATTTGTTTTTATTAATAATTATTATAAGCATAAGTAAACAAAATATTTATTTTTCAGTCAAAATTCTACTTAGCTAAGAAAATTAAAATATTCGAGCCAAAGAGCCATTTTTATAGTTTCATTTGACTTGTAATTTAATAAGTAATAGAAAACTCACTCGAAAACGGTTAGTAAAATTTTAATATCTCGGGCCAAATTTTGATTTGCCGTATTCTTATAGCTAATGCTAAGATGAGCGATACATCGAATAAGCATAGTTTTGAAATCCAACTCATTCATACGAAATATCGTTTTCAAGCAAATTTGCACTATCCTTGATTCCTTGGCCGTAATAAAATCCTCTAGTTTTGGAGCTGGTGTATTTGGAGCTGGTGGATAAAATTATATTATTTTGATATAATATAATATTTAAATTTTTATATAGGTACCTGATTTTATTTTTCGATTTTTATTTTTGTTTTTTTTTTGTGTTGACATTTGACAATAACAAATGACACCTAAATTTTTGGATTTTTTCTTCTCACGTCACATAGCGCAACAATTCTTTTATTTCGTTTTGCTACAATATTAGAGCAGTATGAAGTTGTTTATTTTAAGCAATGTAATTCTTATTTTAAGCAATAATCGGTAGAGATCAAATTGCACTACAGATGTCTCTGTCTGTGTCAAGTTAAATAATCTTGTCGAAAGATGGAAATGATTTCTCGTAATCATCTAAACAATTTTTGTAACCGATAACATTAAAATGTTATAGCATTAATATTGAATGTGTTCAATGATTAATCGTTTTACACTTCAATCCCATAGTGTTGTGGATTTTGTTTTTCTATCCTAAAAAATAAGTTAGTAGCTGAGAAACAAACCATATTTTCTTTGAAAAAAAAATAATTTTATTTAAATTTTTCTACAAATATTTTACTTTTAATAATAATTAATAAATTAGAAGAATTATAAATAAATTCAATTCAATTCAATTATTTAAAGTTCAATTCTCATTTTACATCATACCTATATTCAATTTTCTTTATATAGATACGTAAGAATTGAGATTATGAACTATAAGTAATTTTGGATTAGTTACGAATAGTTTTTGTATTTTACATTTTGTAAAAAATTGTTATGTGTAAAATACGTATTTTACATGTAAAAAACCGAGTATATTACGTAACGTAAAAAACAGGCACAACACTGTTTGTACACAACAAAAAGCAATAAAATCAATGTAAAAACCCATTTAACGAAATAGTTTTGTTGTAAGCCTATTTTGTCCAAAATCTCCTTGGACTCGAAAATTTTGGGGTGTAACTACTTGGGGTCCAAATTTTAATTTTTTTTATTTTTGTCTAATATGGTTTGATACACAACCAAAAACAATAAAATCAATGTAAAAACTCATTTAACGAAATAGTTTTGTTGTAAGCCCATTTTGTCCAAAATCTACTTGGACTCGAAAATTTTGGAGTGTAAGTACTTCGGGTCCAAATTTTTTTATTTTTGTCTAATATGGTTTGATACACAACCAAAAACAATAAAATCAATGTAAAAACTCATTTAACGAAATAGTTTTGTTGTAAGCCCATTTTGTCCAAAATCTACTTGGACTCGAAAATTTTGGGGTGTAAGTACTTGGGGTCCAAATTTTTAATTTTTTTATTTTTGTCTAATATGGTTTGATACACAACCAAAAGCAATCAAATCAATGTAAAAACTCATTTAACGAAATTGTTTTGTTGTAAGCCCATTTTGTCCAAAATCTCCTTGGACTCGAAATTTTTGGGGTGTAAGTACTTGGGGTCCAAACTTTTAATTTTTTTATTTCTACCTAATATGGTTGATACACAACAAAAAGCAATTAAATCAATGTAAATACTCATTTAACGAAATAGTTTTGTTGTAAGCCCATTTCGTCCAAAATCTCCTTGGACTCGAAAATTTTGGATGTAAGGTACTTGGAGTCCAAATTTTTAATTTTTTTATTTTAGTCTAATGTAATTTGAAACACAATCAAAAGCAATAAAATCAATGTAAAAACTCATTTAACGAAATAGTTTTGTTGTAAGCCTATTTCGTCCAAAATCTCCTTGGACTCGAAAATTTTGGGGTGTTAGTACTTGGGGTCCAAATTATTAATTTTTTTTATTTTTGTCTAATATGGTTTGATACACAACAAAAAGCAATAAAATCAATGTAAAAACTCATTTAACGAAATAGTTTTGTTGTAAGCCCATTTCGTCCAAAATCTTCTTGGACTCGAAAATTTTGGGGTGTAAGTAATTAAGGTCCAAATTATAAATTTTTTGATTTTTGTCTAATATGGTTTGATACACAACCAAAAGCAATAAAATCAATGTAAAATTTCATTTAAAGAAATAGCTTTGTTGTAAGCCCATTTCTTCCAAAATCTCCTTAGACTCGAAAATTTTGGGGTGTAAGTACTTGGAGTCCAAATTTTTAATTTTTTTATTTTTGTCTAATATGGTTTTATACACAACAAAAAGCAATAAAATCAATGTAAAAACTCATTTAACGAAATAGTTTTGTTGTAAGCTTATTTCGTCCAAAATCTCCTTGGACTCGAAAATTTTGGGGTGTTAGTACTTGGGGTCCAAATTATTAATTTTTTTTATTTTTGTCTAATATGGTTTGATACACAACAAAAAGCAATAAAATCAATGTAAAAACTCATTTAACGAAATAGTTTTGTTGTAAGCCCATTTCTTCCAAAATCTCCTTGGACTCGAATTTTTTGGGATGTAAGTACTTGGGATCCAAATTTTTAATTTTTTTATTTTTGTCTAATATGGCTTAATACACAACAAAAAGCAATTAAATCAATGTAAATACTCATTTAACGAAATAGTTTTGTTGTAAGCCCATTTCGTCCAAAATCTCCTTGGACTCGAAAATTTTGGATGTAAGTACTTGGGGTCCAACTTTTTAATTTTTTTATTTTAGTCTAATGTAATTTGAAACACAATCAAAAGCAATAAAATCAATGTAAAAACTCATTTAACGAAATAGTTTTGTTGTAAACCCATTTTGTCCAAAATCTCCTTGGACTCGAAAATTTTGGGGTGTTAGTACTTGGGGTCCAAATTTTTAATTTTAGTATTTTTGTCTAATATGGTTTGATACACAACCAAAAACAATAAAATCAATGTAAAAACTCATTTAACGAAATAGTTTTGTTGTAAGCCCATTTCGTCCAAAATTTACTTGGACTCGAAAATTTTGGGGTGTAGGTACTTGGGGTCCAAATTATTAATTTTTTTTTATTTTGGTCTAATATTGTTTGATACACAACAAAAAGCAATAAAATCAATGTAAAAACTCATTTAACGAAATAGTTTTGTTGTAACCCCATTTGGTCTAAAATCTCCTTGGACTCGAAAATTTTGGGGTGTAAGTACTTGGGGTTCAAATTTTAAATATATTTTATTTTTGTCTAATATGGTTTGATACACAACCAAAAGCAATACAATCAATGTTAAAACTCATTTAACGAAATAGTTTTGTTGTAAGCCCATTTCGTCCAAAATCTACTTGGACTCGAAAATTTTGGAGTGTCAGTACTTTGGGTCCAAATTTTTAATTTTTTATTTTTGTCTAATATGGTTTGATACACAACCAAAAGCAATAAAATCAATGTTAAAACTCATTTAACGAATAAGTTTTGTTGTAAGCCCATTTCGTCCAAAATCTCCTTGGACTCGAAAATTTTGGGGTGTAAGTACTTGGGGTCTAAATTTTTAATATATTTATTTTTGTCTAATATGGTTTGATACACAACCAAAAACAATAAAATCAATGTAAAAACTCATTTAACGAAATAGTTTTGTTGTAAGCCCATTTCGTCCAAAATCTCCTTGGAATCGAAAATTTTGGGGTGTAAGTACTTGGGGTCCAAATTTTTAATTTTTTTATTTTTGTCTAATATGGTTTGATATACAACTAAAAACAATAAAATCAATGTAAAAACTCATTTAACGAAATAGTTTTGTTGTAAGCCCATTTCGTCCAAAATTTACTTGGACTCGAAAATTTTGAGGTGTAAGTACTTGGGGTCCAAATTTTTAATTTTTGTATTTTTGTCTAATATGGTTTGATACACAACCAAAAACAATAAAATCAATGTAAAAACTCATTTAACGAAATAGTTTTATTGTAAGCCAATTTCGTCCAAAATCTCCTTGGACTCGAAAATTTTGGGGTGTAAGTACTTGGGGTCCAAATTTTTAATTTTTTCATTTTGGTCTAATATGGTTTGATACACAACCAAAAACAATAAAATCAATGTAAAAACTTATTTAACGAAATAGTTTTGTTGTAAGCCTATTTCGTCCAAAATCTCATTGGACTCGAAAATTTTGGGGTGTAAGTACTTGGGGTCCAAATTATAAATTTTTTTATTTTTGTCTAATATGGTTTGATACACAACCAAAAGCAATAAAATCAATGTAAAAACTCATTTAACGAAATAGTTTTGATGTAAGCCCATTTTGTCCAAATTCTCCTTGGACTCGAAAATTTTTTGGTGTAAGAACTTGGGGTCCAAACTTTTAATAATTTTATTTCTACCTAATATGGTTGATACACAACAAAAAGCAATAAAATCAATGTAAATACCCATTTAACGAAATAGTTTTGTTGTAAGCCCATTTCTTCCAAAATCTCCTTGGACTCGAAAATTTTGGATGTAAGTACTTGGGGTCCAAATTTTTAATTTTTTTATTTTAGTCTAATGTGGTTTGATACACAACCAAAAGCAATAAAATCAATTTAAAAACTCATTTAACGAAATAGTTTTGTTGTAAGCCTATTTCGTCCAAAATCTCCTTGGACTCGAAAATTTTGGGGTGTAAGTACTTGGGGTCCAAATTATAAATTTTTTTGTTTTTTGTCTAATATGGTTTGATACACAACCAAAAGCAATAAAATCAATGTAAAATTTCGTTTAACGTAATAGTTTTGTTGTAAGCACATTTCTTCCAAAATCTCCTTGGACTCGAAAATTTTGGAGTGTTAGTACTTTGAGTCAAAATTTTTAATTTTTTTATTTTTGTCTAATATGGTTTAATACACAACAAAAAGCAATAAAATCAATGTAAAAACTCATTTAACGAAATAGTTTTGTTGTAAGCCCATTTCGTCCAAAATCTCCTTGGACTCGAAAATTTTGAATCTCCTTGGACTCGAAAATTTTGGGGTGTAAGTACTTGGGGTCCAAATTTTAAATTTTTTTTTATTTTTGTCTAAAATGGTTTGAAACACAACCAAAAGCAATAAAATCAATGTAAAAACTCATTTAACGAAATAGTTTTGTTGCAAGCCCATTTCGTCCAAAATCTCCTTGGACTCGAAAATTTTGGAGTGTAAGAACTTGGGGTCCAAATTTTTAATTTTTTTATTTTTGTCTTATATGGTGATACACAACAAAAAGCAATAAAATCAATGTAAATACTCATTTACCGAAATAGTTTTGTTTTAAGCTCATTTCGTCCAAAATCTCCTTGGACTCGAAAATTTTGGGGTGTAAGTACTTGGGGTCCAAATTTTTAATTTTTTTATTTCTACCTAATATGGTTTGATACACAACAAAAAACAATAAAATCAATGTAAAAACTCATTTAACGAAATAGTTTTGTTGTAAGCCCATTTCGTCCAAAATCTCCTTGGAATCGAAAATTTTGGGGTGTAAGTACTTGGGGTCAAAATTTTTAATTTTTTTATTTTTGTCAAATATGGTTCGACACACAACTATAAAACAATAAAATCAATGTAAAAACTCATTTAACGAAATAGTTTTGTTGTAAGCCCATTTCGTCCAAAATTTCCTTGGACTCGGAAATTTTGAGGTGTAAGTACTTGGGGTCCAAATTTTTAATTATTTTATTTTTGTCTAATATGGTTTGATACACAACCAAAAACAATAAAATCAATGTAAAAACTCATCTAACGAAATAGTTTTGTTGTAAGCCCATTTCGTCCAAAATCTCATTGGACTCGAAAATTTTTGGGTGTAAGTACTTAGGGTCCAAATTATAAATTTTTTTATTTTTGTCTAATATGGTTTGATACACAACCAAAAGCAATAAAATCAATGTAAAAACTCATTTAACGAAATAGTTTTGTTGTAAGCCCATTTTGTCCAAAATCTCCTTGAACTCGAAAATTTTGGGGTGTAAGTACTTGGGGTCCAAACTTTTAATTTTTTTATTTCTACCTAATATGGTTGATACACAACAAAAAGCAATAAAATCAATGTAAATACTCATTTATTGAAATAGTTTTGTTGTAAGCCCATTTCGTCCAAAATCTCCTTGGACTCGAAAATTTTTGATGTAAGTACTTGGGGTCAAAATTTTTAATTTTTTATTTTAGCCTAATGTGGTTTGATACACAACCAAAAGCAATTAAATCAATGTTAAAACTCATTTAACGAAATATTTTTGTTGTAAGCCTATTTCGTCCAAAATCTCCTAGTAGAAAATTTTGGGGTGTAAGTACTTGGGGTCCAAATTATAAATTTTTTTATTTTTGTCTAATATGGTTTGATACACAACCAAAAGCAATAAAATCAATGTAAAATTTCATTTAACGAAATTGTTTTGTTGTAAGCCCATTTCTTCCAAAATCTCCTTGGACTCGAAAATTTTGGGGTATAAGTACTTGGAGTCCAAATTTTTAATTTTTTTATTTTTGTCTAATATGGTTTGATACACAACAAAAAGCAATAAAATCAATGTAAAAACTCATTTAACGAAATAGTTTTGTTGTAAGCCCATTTCGTCCAAAATCTCCTTGGACTCGAAAATTTTGGGGTGTAAGTACTTGGGGTCCAAATTTTAAATTTTTTTTTATTTTGGTCTAATATGGTTTGAAACACAACCAAAAGCAATAAAATCAATGTAAAAACTCATTTAACGTAATAGTTTTGTTGTAAGCCCATTTCGTCCAAAATCTCCTTGGACTCGGAAATTTTGGAGTGTAAGTACTTGGGGTCCAAATTTTTAATTTTTTTATTTTTGTCTTATATGGTGATACACAACAAAAAGCTATAAAATCAATGTAAATACTCATTTACCGAAATAGTTTTGTTGTAAGCTCATTTAATCCAAAATCTCCTTGGACTCGAAAATTTTGGGGTGTAAGTACTTGGGGTCCAAATTTTATTTTTTTTATTTTTGTCTAATATGGTTTGATACACAACCAAAAACAATAAAATCAATGTAAAAACTGATTTAACGAAATAGTTTTGTTGTAAGCCCATTTCGTCTCAAATCTCCTTGGACTCGAAAATTTTGGGGTGTAAGTACTTGGGGTCCAAATTTAACATTTTACGCAAAATTATGTACAATCATGGATACACAATTGCATATAAAACGAATTACAATCTACGTAAAAAACTAAAACCGAAATCACATAATACAACAGTTGATTGCGGTGTCTATAAATTAGTTTGTAACAATTGTGACAAATTTTATATTGGACAAACTGGTCGTTCATTCACACAGAGATTTTCAGAACATATAAAAGAAGTTGACAGCAAAAGCACCAATACCAATACCACCATAAAATCAAATTATGCTCTACACCTAATTAACGAAAAACATACGTTCAGCAATATGAATATAAATCTCCAAATTCTGCATAACTTAACGAAATGTAATCGGCTGGACAGATATGAAGAATTCGAAATTTACAAAAATCGCAATAATACCAACCTCTTAAACGATGAAATCAATAAAAGCGCCAACAAAATTTATGATTTGTTATTAGATAAAAAATTTTGCTAAAGTTATTCAGTAGTAAAAGAATCGACAAAGGACGAATGTCCGAAACCGGTCTTCTGACCTATATTTAAAATTTTATATATCACAAAAAGAAAAAAGTAAAAAATAAAAGAAAAAATTTATTTTTATATAAAAAACAGTTTTTAGTATTATTTATTAAAAATATAACATTAATAACAAAAAGCAATAAAATCAATGTAAAAACTCATTTAACGAAATAGTTTTGTTGTAAGCCCATTTCGTCCAAAATCTCCTTGGACTCGAAAATTTTGGGGTCAAGTACTTGGGGTCCAAATTTTTAATTTTTTTATTTTTGTCTTATATGGTTTGATACACAACAAAAAGCAATAAAATCAATGTAAAAACTCATTTAACGAAATTGTTTTTTTTAAGCCCATTTTGTCCAAAATCTACTTGGACTCGAAAATTTTGGAGTGTAAGTACTTGGGATCCAAATTATTAATTTTTTTATTTTTGTCTAATATGGTTTGATACACAACAAAAAGCATTAAAATCAATGTAAAAACTCATTTAACGAAACAGTTTTGTTGTAAGCCCATTTCGTCCAAATTCTCCTTGGACTCGAAAATTTTGGGGTGTAAGTACTTGGGGTCCAAATTTAAATTTTTTTATTTTTGTCTAATATGGTTTGATACACAACAAAAAGCAATAAAATCAATGTAAAAACTCATTAAACGAAATAGTTTTGTTGTAAGCTCATTTAATCCAAAATCTCATTGGACTCGAAAATTTTGGGGTGTAAGTACTTGGGGTCCAAATTTTATTTTTTTTATTTTTGTCTAATATGGTTTGATACACAACCAAAAACAATAAAATCAATGTAAAAACTGATTTAACGAAATAGTTTTGTTGTAAGCCCATTTCGTCTAAAATCTCCTTGGACTCGAAAATTTTGGGGTGTAAGTACTTAGGGTCCAAATTATTAATTTTTTTATTTTTGTCTAATATGGTTTGATACACAACAAAAAGCATTAAAATCAATGTAAAAACTCATTAAACGAAATAGTTTTGTTGTAAGCTCATTTAATCCAAAATCTCCTTGGACTCGAAAATTTTGGGGTGTAAGTACTTGGGGTCCAAATTTTTAATTTTTTTATTTTTGTCTAATATGGTTTGATACACAACAAAAAGCAATAAAATCAATGTAAAAACTCATTTAACGAAATAGTTTTGTTGTAAGCCAATTTCGTATAAAATCTCCTTGGACTCGAAAATTTTGGGGTGTAAGTACTTGGGGTCCAAATTTTAAATTTTTTTTTATTTTTGTCTAATATGGTTTGAAACACAACCAAAAGCAATAAAATCAATGTAAAAACTCATTTAACGAAATAGTTTTGTTGTAAGCCAATTTCGTATAAAATCTCCTTGGACTCAAAAATTTTGGGGTATAAGTAGCTACTTGTTGTCCAAATTTTTAATTTTTTTTATTTCTGTCTAATATGGTTTGATACACAACAAAAAGCAATAAAATCAATGTAAAACTCATTTAACGAAATAGTTTTGTTGTAAGCCCATTTTGTTTAAAATCTACTTGGACTCGAAAATTTTGGAGTGTAAGTAATTGGGGTCCAAATTTTTATTTTTTTTATTTTTTTTTTTTTTTTTTTTTTTTTTTTTTTTTTTTCTTGTTCATTCTCATTTAATAACAACGGCGGATTATGCAGTGAATTTAATGTTCCTTTAAGGATAATCCAAGTTATACATAATTATACAAAAGTTACAAAATTTACATTCATAGATATATAAAAATTATAAAATTTTAAAAATTAAAGATAACAGAGATTTAGTTCCAAAATAATAGAATATTTGATTTAAAGTAATTTTTAATATTTTTTTTAAATTGTAAGTAGGTTTCAGATTGCTTTATAAATTCAGGTACCTGATTATAAATAAATGGGCCCATAAACTAGATCGATTTTCTACCAAATTCAGTTCTAATATGATGCGAATCAATTCTGTTACAATTTCGAGTTGAATACACATGATGAGCGTAATTAAAGTCTATATTAGACATAAATGAAGATACATTTAGGCTTTTATACATATAAAGGGTTAATTGTAGCTTATATAAGACATTTATAGGCAATATCATAATATCATCTTTGCTATATAACAACCTAGTGGAAAATAGAAGTGGCAATCAGCCTGGTTAAGGTAGCTGTTCCATATACGATAAGGCCATAACTAAGTCGGGAATGAATAAACGAAAAATAAATCATTAGCAATACCCTAGTAGGAACAAAGAAAGATAATTTTCTGAGTAACCCAACAAGTGGAGCAATTTTCTTACTTGTAATATTGATGTGATCATCCCAAAACATATGTTCGTCAAATGTAACTCCCAAATATTTGAATGAACTAACTCTCTCAATATTAATGTTATTAACTTTAAATAGTGGTAAACTAGTCATCGACTTATAAGGGGAACGAAATACCATATATTTGGTTTTAGATATATTGAGAGCAATTAAATTGGAATTAAAATATTCTAAAAGTATGCTAAGGTCATGTTTCATATCAATCAATATACTGTCTGGATCATGGGTTTCATAAAATAAAGCAGTATCATCTGCAAATATTCTAATATGACCCTTGAGCGGCAAATAGGAAATATCATTAATATAAATGAGGAACAAAAGTGGTCCTAAAACACTACCTTGAGGGACACCGCATTTGATATCTAACATTTCACTTCCTACTCCATTTATCATCACATACTGTTTTCGATTTGATAAATAACTTTTAAATAAATTGTAAGGAATGCCACGTACGCCGTAACAGTATAATTTACTTAGTAGTAACTGATGATCAATACAATCAAATGCTTTCTGTAAATCCAAGAAAAGCGCCCCAACATATCTTTTTGAATCAAAAGCAGTATATATCATACTCCCAATTTCTGCCAATGCCAATTCAGTTCCTAAACCTTTTCTAAAACCATATTGGTAGGAATAAAAAAAATTATTATAATTTAAAAACGTTATTAAACGCGAAAATATTAATTTTTCAAAAATTTTATCAAATATAGAAAGAGTAGAAATAGGCCTATAGTTATTAAGTAAAGAAGAATCTCCATTCTTGAGAATAGGAATTACTTAAGCGACTTTTAAACATTTGGGATATACACCAGTTATTAAAGCTTCATTAAAAATATCAGACAACATGTTCGAACAAAACTCAATTCTACATTTCAGCGCGCAGCTATTAATTTTCTGCGGACCTCCACCTTTACCACTACTAAGCGAACAGATAACATTACAAACTTCAGCAGGTGTAATTGGTGATAGATACATGCCATCTGAAATCCATTTAATAGTTCCAAACCTGTGTATGTCTCTGTCGGAGGTAATAGATTCACTGATTAAGTAACCTGCGTCAACAAAGAAGCAATTGAGAAGATTAGCTATCTCAAGAGAATCACTTACGTATCGGCCATTAAAGAAAATTTTATCCAATTTAAGTGAATCGAGATTTTTATTAAAAAATAAGTTCACGTTCTTCCATAAATCTCTCTGATTTAAATCTGTAAACATATTACTAAAGTAACGCTTTTTAGCATAATATTTTTTAGAAGCTAATAATTTAGATACACGTTCCAATTCAGATTTCAGAGCAACGTTACTAGGATTACGTTTAATTTTTTTTAAAACTTTATTTTTTTTACGAATATCACTCCAAATTTCAAGTGTGATCCACGGACATACCGTATTTTTCAGCTTAACATCGACACTTATTGTCTTTGAGTAACTATCTATCAATTCACCATATTTTTCAACAATAATTTCTATAGTGTTATTCGGATCTTTCACATTAAATGGCATTGCAAGTAGAAAATTATTGAATAATTCATTAACTTTTGCCATGTCTACTATTTTCTTTTCAAGAGTTTTCTTAATATACTTAGAAGTAAAGAAAAAAATTGACAAAAGGAAATTGTGATCGCTAATAGTGGAGTATATCGTAGAATTGACGATTTTAGTTATATTTATGAAACTAGATACGGAATGATCTAAAATATTGTCACTTGCGGAACGAGTTGCATACGTATTTGTAGTGATCAAACCATGGGTCATCAACAGATTATTATACTCAATGACATTACCATCTGTTTTATTAACGGCAATATTAATATCCCCAAGTAATATGTTATCAGTACAGCGGTTTCCAGATAGAAGATTATCTAACCAATTGAAGAAACAATCAACATCAGAACCTGGCGGTCGATAGATACCACAGATTATTGTATTATTAAGACGAGGAAGCAAAATTTGAATAAAATTAAATGGGTACAAGCCGTTATCCATATTCAAAATGCAATACTCGATATCTTTTTTAATGTATATTGCAAGACCACCTCCAGTTCGATCATCTCTACAAGAAAAGCAACTATTAAAATTGTTGATAGGATAGGCTATCGAATTATGACTCTGAATAAAAGTTTCAGATTTAAAAACTCATTTAACGAAATAGTTTTGTTGTAAGCCCATTTTGTTCAAAACCTACTTGGACTCGAAAATTTTGGAGTGTAAGTACTTGGGGTCCAAATTTTTAATTTTTTTATTTTGTCTTATATGGTTTGATACACAACAAAAAGCAATAAAATCAATGTAAAAACTCATTTAACGAAATAGTTTTGTTGTAAGCCCATTTTGTCCAAAACCTACTTGGACTCGAAAATTTTGGAGTGTAAGTACTTTGGGTCCAAATTTTTAATTTTTTTATTTTTGTCTAATATGGTTTGATACACAACCAAAAACAATAAAATCAATAAAAAACTCATTTAACGAAATAGTTTTGTTGTAAGCCCATTTCGTCCAAAATCTCCTTGGACTCGCAAATTTTGAGGTGAAAGTACTTGGGGTCCAAATTATTAATTTTTTTATTTTTGTCTAATATGGTTTGATACACAACCAAAAGCAATAAAATCAATGTAAAAACTCATTTAACGAAATAGTTTTGTTGTAAGCCCATTTCGTCCAAAATCTCCTTGGACTCGAAAATTTTGGGGTGTAAGTACTTGGGGTCCAAATTTTAAATTTTTTTATTTTTGTCTTAGATGGTTTGATACACAACCAAAAACAATAAAATCAATGTAAAAACTCATTTAACGAAACAGTTTTTTTGTAAGCCAATTTCGTCCAAAATCTCCTTGGACTCGAAAATTTTGGGGTGTAAGTACTTGGGGTCCAAATTATTAATTATTTTATTTTTGTCTAATATGGTTTGATACATAACCAAAAACAATAAAATCATTGTAAAAACTAATTAAACGAAATAGTTTTGTTGTAATCCCATTCCGTCAAAAATCTACTTGGACTCGAAAATTTTGGGGTGTAAGTACTTGGGGTCCACATTTTTAATTTTTTAATTTTTGTCTAATATGGTTTGATACACAACCAAAAACAATAAAATCAATGTAAAAACTCATTTAACGAAATAGTTTTGTTGTAAGCCCATTTCGTCCAAAATCTCCTTGGTCTCGAAAATTTTGGGGTGTAAGTACTTGGGGTCTAAATTATTAATTTTTTATTATTGTCTTATATGGTTTGATACTCAACCAAAAACAATAAAATCAATGTAAAAACTGATTTAACAAAATAGTTTTGTTGTAAGCTCATTTCGTCCAAAATCTTCTTGTACTCGAAAATTTTGGGGTGTAAGTACTTGGGGTCCAAATTTTTAAATATTTTGCTTTTGTCTAATATGGTTTGATTCATAACCAAAAACAATAAAATCAATGTAAAAACTCATTTAACGAAATAGTTTTGTTGTAAGCCCATTTCGTCAAAAATCTACTTGGACTCGAAAATTTTGGGGTGTAAGTACTTGGGGTCCAAATTTTTAATTTTTTAATTTTTGTCTAATATGGTATGATGCACAACAAAAAGCAATAAAATCAATGTAAAAACTCATTTAACGAAATAGTTTTGTTGTAAGCCCATTTCGTCCAAAATCTCCTTGGACTCGAAAATTTTGGGGTATAAGTACTTGGAGTCCAAATTTTTAAATTTTTTATTTTTGTCTAATATGGTTTGATACACAACAAAAAGCAATAAAATCAATTTAAAAACTCATTTAACGAAATAGTTTTGTTGTAAGCCCATTTTGTTCAAAATCTACTTGGACTCGAAAATTTTGGAGTGTAAGTACTTAGGGTCCAAATTTTTAATCTTTTTATTTTGTCTAATATGGTTTGATACACAACAAAAAGCAATAAAATCAATGTAAAAACTCATTTAACGAAATAGTTTTGTTGTAAGCCCATTTTGTCCAAAACCTACTTGGACTCGAAAATTTTGGAGTGTAAGTACTTGGGGTCCAAATTTTTAATTTTTTTATTTTTGTCTAATATGGTTTGATACACAACCAAAAACAATAAAATCAATGTAAAAACTCATTTAACGAAATAGTTTTGTTGTAAGCCCATTTCGTCCAAAATCTCCTTGGACTCGCTAATTTTGAGGTGAAAGTACTTGGGGTCCAAATTATTAATTTTTTTATTTTTGTCTAATATGGTTTGATACACAACCAAAAGCAATAAAATCAATGTAAAAACTCATTTAACGAAATAGTTTTGTTGTAAGCCCATTTCGTCCAAAATCTCCTTGGACTCGAAAATTTTGGGGTGTAAGTACTTGGGGTCCAAATTTTTAATTTTTTTATTTTTGTCTAATATGGTTTGATACACAGCAAAAAGCAATAAAATCAATGTAAAAACTCATTTAACGAAATAGTTTTGTTGTAAGCCAATTTCGTTCAAAATCTCCTTGGACTCGAAAATTTTGGGGTGTAAGTACTTGGGGTTCAAATTTTAATTTTTTTTTAATTTTTTGTCTAATATGGTTTGATACACAACCAAAAGCAATAAAATCAATGTAAAAACTCATTTAACGAAATAGTTTTGTTGTAAGCCAATTTCGTCCAAAATCTCCTTGGACTCGAAAATTTTGGGGTGTAAGTACTTGGGGTCCAAATTATTAATTATTTTATTTTTGTCTAATATGGTTTGATACACAGCAAAAAGCAATAAAATCAATGTAAAAACTCATTTAACGAAATAGTTTTGTTGTAAGCCAATTTCGTTCAAAATCTCCTTGGACTCGAAAATTTTGGGGTGTAAGTACTTGGGGTCCAAACTTTTAATTTTTTAATTTCTACCTAATATGGTTGATACACAACAAAAAGCAATAAAATCAATGTAAAAACTCATTTAACAAAATAGTTTTGTTGTAAGCCCATTTCGTCCAAAATCTCCTTGGACTCAAAAATTTTGGGGTGTAAGTACTTGGGGTCCAAATTATTAATTATTTTATTTTTGTCTAATATGGTTTGATACACAACCAAAAACAATAAAATCAATGTAAAAACTGATTTAACGAAATAGTTTTGTTGTAAGCCCATTTCGTCCAAAATCTTCTTGTACTCGAAAATTTTGGGGTGTAAGTACTTGGGGTCCAAATTTTTAATTATTTTAATTTTGTCTAATATGGTTACATACATAACCAAAACAATAAAATCATTGTAAAAACTCATTTAACGAAATAGTTTTGTTGTAAGCCCGTTTCGTCCAAAATCTCCTTGGACTCGAAAATTTTGGAGTGTAAGTACTTGGGGTCCAAATTTTTAATTTTTTTATTTTTGTCTAATATGGTTTGATACACAACCAAAAACAATAAAATCAATGTAAAAAGTCCTTTAACGGAATAGTTTTGTTGTAAGCCCATTTCGTCTAAAATCTCCTTGGTCTCGAAAATTTTGGGGTGTAAGTACTTGGGGTCTAAATTATTAATTTTTTTATTTTTGTCTTATATGGTTTGATACACAACCAAAAAAAATAAAATCAATGTAAATACTCATTTAACGAAATGGTTTTGTTTTAAGCCCATTTCGTCCAAAATCTCCTTGGACTCGAAAATTTTGGGGTGTAACTACTTGGGGTCCAAATTTTTAATTTTATTATTTTTGTCTAATATGGTTTGATGCACAACAAAAAGCAATAAAATCAATGTAAAAACTCATTTAACGAAATAGTTTTGTTGTAAGCCCATTTCGTCCAAAATCTCCTTGGACTCGAAAATTTTGGGGTATAAGTACTTGGAGTCCAAATTTTTAAATTTTTTTTGTCTAATATGGTTTGATACACAACAAAAAGCAATAAAATCAATGTAAAAACTCATTTAACGAAATAGTTTTGTTGTAAGCCCATTTTGTTCAAAATCTACTTGGACTCGAAAATTTTGGAGTGTAAGTACTTGGGGTCCAAATTTTTAATTTTTTTATTTTGTCTTATATGGTTTGATACACAACAAAAAGCAATAAAATCAATGTAAAAACTCATTTAACGAAATAGTTTTGTTGTAAGCCCATTTTGTCCAAAACCTACTTGGACTCGAAAATTTTGGAGTGTAAGTACTTTGGGTCCAAATTTTTAATTTTTTTATTTTTGTCTAATATGGTTTGATACACAACCAAAAACAATAAAATCAATAAAAAACTCATTTAACGAAATAGTTTTGTTGTAAGCCCATTTCGTCCAAAATCTCCTTGGACTCGCAAATTTTGAGGTGAAAGTACTTGGGGTCCAAATTATTAATTTTTTTATTTTTGTCTAATATGGTTTGATACACAACCAAAAGCAATAAAATCAATGTAAAAACTCATTTAACGAAATAGTTTTGTTGTAAGCCCATTTCGTCCAAAATCTCCTTGGACTCGAAAATTTTGGGGTGTAAGTACTTGGGGTCCAAATTTTTAATTTTTTTATTTTTGTCTAATGTGGTTTGATACACAACCAAAAGCAATAAAATCAATGTAAAAACTCATTTAACGAAATAGTTTTGTTGTAAGCCCATTTCGGCCAAAATCTCCTTGGACTCGAAAATTTTGGGGTGTAAGTACTTGGGGTCCAAATTTTTAATTTTTTTATTTTTGTCTTATATGGTTTGATACACAACCAAAAGCAATAAAATCAATGTAGAAACTCATTTAACGAAATAGTTTTGTTGTAAGCCCATTTCGTCCAAAATCTCCTTGGACTCGAAAATTTTGGGGTGTAAGTACTTGGGGTCCAAATTTTTAATTTTTTTATTTTAGTCTAATGTGGTTTAATACACAACCAAAAGCAATAAAATCAATGTAAAAACTCATTTAACGATATAGTTTTGTTGTAAGCCCATTTTGTCCAAAATCTACTTGGACTCGAAAATTTTGGAGTGTAAGTACTTTGGGTCCAAATTTTTAATTTTTTTATTTTTGTCTAATATAGTTTGATACACAACCAAAAGCAATAAAATCAATGTAGAAACTCATTTAACGAAATAGTTTTGTTGTAAGCCCATTTCGTCCAAAATCTCCTTGGACTCGAAAATTTTGGGGTGTAAGTACTTGGGGTTCAAATTTTTAATTTTTTTATTTTAGTCTAATGTGGTTTAATACACAACCAAAAGCAATAAAATCAATGTAAAAACTAATTTAACGAAATAGTTTTGTTGAAAGCCCATTTCGTCCAAAATCTCCTTGGACCCGAAAATTTTGGGGTGTAAGTACTTGGGGTCCAAATTATTAATTTTTTTATTTTTGTCTAATATAGTTTGATACACAACAAAATGCAATAAAATCAATGTAAAAACTCATTTAGCGAAATAGTTTTGTTGTAAGCCCATTTCGTCCAAAATCTCCTTGGACTCGAAAATCTTGGAGTGTAAGTACTTGGGGTCAAAAATTTTAATTTTTTTATTTTTGTCTAATATGGTTTGATACACAACCAAAAACAATAAAATTAATGTAAAAACTCATTTAACGAAATAGTTATGTTGTAAGCCCATTTCGCCCAAGATCTCCTTGGACTCGAAAATTTTGGGGTGTTAGTACTTGGGGTCCAAATTTTTATTTATTTAATTTTTGTCTAATATGGTTTGATACACAACAAAAAGCAATACAATCAATGTAAAAACTCATTTAACGAAATAGTTTTGTTGTAAGCCAATTTCGTCCAAAATCTCCTTGGACTCGAAAATTTTGGAGTATAAGCACTTGGGGTCCAAACTTTCAATTTTTTATTTTTGTCTAATATGGTTTGATACACAACAAAAAGCAATAAAATCAATGTAAAAACTCATTTAACGAAATAGTTTTGTTGTAAGCCCATTTCGTCCAAAATCTACTTGGACTCGAAAATTTTGGAGTGTAAGTACATGGGGTTCAAATTTTAATTTTTTTTTATTTTTGTCTAATATGGTTTGATACACAACGAAAAAAAATAAAATCAATGTAAAAACTCATTTAACGTAATAGTTTTGTTGTAAGCCCATTTCGTCCAAAATCTCCTTGTACTCGAAAATTTTGGGGTGTAAGTACTTGGGGTCCAAATTAATAATTTTTTTATTTTTGTCTAATATGGTTTGATGCACCGCTAAAAGCAATAAAATCAATGTAAAAACTCATTTAACGAAATAGTTTTGTTGTAAACCTATTTCGTCCAAAATCTCCTTGGACTCGAAAATTTTGGGGTGTAACTACTTGGGGTCCAAATTTTTAATTTTATTATTTTTGTCTAATATGGTTTGATGCACAGCAAAAAGCAATAAAATCAATGTAAAAACTCATTTAACGAAATAGTTTTGTTGTAAGCCCATTTCGTCCAAAATCTCCTAGGACTCGAAAATTTTGGGGTATAAGTACTTGGAGTCCAAATTTTTAAATTTTTTATTTTTGTCTAATATGGTTTGATACACAACCAAAAGCAATAAAATCAATGTAAAAACTCATTTAACGAAATTGTTTTGTTGTAAGCCCATTTCATCCAAAATCTCCTTGGACTCGAAAATTTTGGGGTGTAAGTACTTGGGGCCCAAATTTTTAATTTTTTTATTTTTGTCTAATATGGTTTGATACACAACCAAAAGCAATAAAATCAATGTAGAAACTCATTTAACGAAATAGTTTTGTTGTAAGCACATTTCGTCTAAAATCTCCTTGGACTCGAAAATTTTGGGGTGTAAGTACTTGGGGTCCAAATTTTTAATTTTTTTATTTTAGTCTAATGTGTTTTGATACACAACCAAAAGCAATAAAATCAATGTAAAAACTCATTTAACGAAATAGTTTTGTTGTAAGCCCATTTCGTCCAAAATCTCCTTGGACTCGAAAATTTTGGGGTGTAAGTACTTGGGGTTCAAATTTTTAATTTTTTTATTTTAGTCTAATGTGGTTTAATACACAACCAAAAGCAATAAAATCAATGTAAAAACTAATTTAACGAAATAGTTTTGTTGAAAGCCCATTTCGTCCAAAATCTCCTTGGACCCGAAAATTTTGGGGTGTAAGTACTTGGGGTCCAAATTATTAATTTTTTTATTTTTGTCTAACATAGTTTGATACACAACAAAATGCAATAAAATCAATGTAAAAACTCATTTAGCGAAATAGTTTTGTTGTAAGCCCATTTCGTCCAAAATCTCCTTGGACTCGAAAATTTTGGAGTGTAAGTACTTGGGGTCAAAAATTTTAATTTATTTTATTTTTGTCTAATATGGTTTGATACACAACAAAAAGCAATAAAATCAATGTAAAAACTCATTTAACGAAATAGTTTTGTTGTAAGCCAATTTCGTCCAAAATCTCCTTGGACTCGAAAATTTTGGGGTGTAAGTACTTGGGGTCAAATTAATAATTTTTTTATTTTTGTCTAATATGGTTTGATGCACAAATAAAACAATAAAATCAATGTAAAAACTCATTTAACGACATAGTTTTGTTGTTAGCCTATTTCGTCCAAAATCTCCTTGGACTCGAAAATTTTGGGGTGTAACTACTTGGGGTCCAAATTTATAATTTTTTTATTTTTGTCTAATATGGTTTGATGCACAACAAAAAGCAATAAAATCAATGTAAAAACTCATTTAACGAAATAGTTTTGTTGTAAGCCCTTTTCGTCCAAAATCTCCTTGGACTCGAAAATTTTGGAGTGTAAGTACTTGGTGTCCAAATTTTTAATTTTTTTTATTTTTGTCTAGTATGGTTTGATACACAACCAAAAACAATAAAATTAATGTAAAAACTTATTTAACGAAATAGTTTTGTTGTAAGCCCATTTCGTCCAAGATCTCCTTGGACTCGAAAATTTTGGGGTGTTAATACTTGGAGTCCAAATTTTTAATTATTTAATTTTTGTCTAATATGGTTTGATACACAACAAAAAGCAATACAATCAATGTAAAAACTCATTTAACGAAATAGTTTTGTTGTAAGCCAATTTCGTCCAAAATCTCCTTGGACTCGAAAATTTTGGGGTGTAAGTACTTGGGGTCAAATTAATAATTTTTTTATTTTTGTCTAATATGGTTTGATGCACAAATAAAACAATAAAATCAATGTAAAAACTCATTTAACGAAATAGTTTTGTTGTAAGCCCTTTTCGTCCAAAATCTCCTTGGACTCGAAAATTTTGGGGTATAAGTACTTGGAGTCCAAATTTTTAAATTTTTTATTTTTGTCTTATATGGTTTGATACACAACAAAAAGCAATAAAATCAATTTAAAAACTCATTTAACGAAATAGTTTTGTTGTAAGCCCATTTTGTTCAAAATCTACTTGGACACGAAAATTTTGGAGTGTAAGTACTTGGGGTCCAAATTTTTAATTTTTTTATTTTGTCTAATATGGTTTGATACACAACAAAAAACAATAAAATCAATGTAAAAACTCATTTAACGAAATAGTTTTGTTGTAAGCCCATTTTGTCCAAAACCTACTTGGACTCGAAAATTTTGGAGTGTAAGTACTTGGGGTCCAAATTTTTAATTTTTTTATTTTTGTCTAATATGGTTTGATACACAACCAAAAGCAATAAAATCAATGTAAAAACTCATTTAACGAAATAGTTTTGTTGTAAGCCCATTTCGTCCAAAATCTCCTTGGACTCGCAAATTTTGAGGTGATAGTACTTGGGGTCCAAATTTTTAATTTTTTTATTTTTGTCTAATATGGTTTGATACACAACCAAAAGCAATAAAATCAATGTAAAAACTCATTTAACGAAATAGTTTTGTTGTAAGCCCATTTCGTCCAAAATCTACTTGGACTCGAAAATTTTGGGGTGTAAGTACTTGGGGTTCAAATTTTTAATTTTTTTATTTTAGTCTAATGTGGTTTAATACACAACCAAAAGCAATAAAATCAATGTAAAAACTAATTTAACGAAATAGTTTTGTTGAAAGCCCATTTCGTCCAAAATCTCCTTGGACCCGAAAATTTTGGGGTGTAAGTACTTGGGGTCCAAATTATTAATTTTTTTATTTTTGTCTAATATAGTTTGATACACAACAAAATGCAAATAAAATCAATGTAAAAACTCATTTAGCGAAATAGTTTTGTTGTAAGCCCATTTCGTCCAAAATCTCCTTGGACTCGAAAATTTTGGAGTGTAAGTACTTGGGGTCAAAAATTTTAATTTTTTTATTTTTGTCTAATATGGTTTGATACACAACCAAAAACAATAAAATTAATGTAAAAACTCATTTAACGAAATAGTTATGTTGTAAGCCCATTTCGCCCAAGATCTCCTTGGACTCGAAAATTTTGGGGTGTTAGTACTTGGGGTCCAAATTTTTATTTATTTAATTTTTGTCTAATATGGTTTGATACACAACAAAAAGCAATACAATCAATGTAAAAACTCATTTAACGAAATAGTTTTGTTGTAAGCCAATTTCGTCCAAAATCTCCTTGGACTCGAAAATTTTGGAGTATAAGCACTTGGGGTCCAAACTTTCAATTTTTTATTTTTGTCTAATATGGTTTGATACACAACAAAAAGCAATAAAATCAATGTAAAAACTCATTTAACGAAATAGTTTTGTTGTAAGCCCATTTCGTCCAAAATCTACTTGGACTCGAAAATTTTGGAGTGTAAGTACATGGGGTTCAAATTTTAATTTTTTTTTATTTTTGTCTAATATGGTTTGATACACAACGAAAAAAAATAAAATCAATGTAAAAACTCATTTAACGTAATAGTTTTGTTGTAAGCCCATTTCGTCCAAAATCTCCTTGTACTCGAAAATTTTGGGGTGTAAGTACTTGGGGTCCAAATTAATAATTTTTTTATTTTTGTCTAATATGGTTTGATGCACAAATAAAACAATAAAATCAATGTAAAAACTCATTTAACGAAATAGTTTTGTTGTAAACCTATTTCGTCCAAAATCTCCTTGGACTCGAAAATTTTGGGGTGTAACTACTTGGGGTCCAAATTTTTAATTTTATTATTTTTGTCTAATATGGTTTGATGCACAGCAAAAAGCAATAAAATCAATGTAAAAACTCATTTAACGAAATAGTTTTGTTGTAAGCCCATTTCGTCCAAAATCTCCTAGGACTCGAAAATTTTGGGGTATAAGTACTTGGAGTCCAAATTTTTAAATTTTTTATTTTTGTCTAATATGGTTTGATACACAACCAAAAGCAATAAAATCAATGTAAAAACTCATTTAACGAAATTGTTTTGTTGTAAGCCCATTTCATCCAAAATCTCCTTGGACTCGAAAATTTTGGGGTGTAAGTACTTGGGGTCCAAATTTTTAATTTTTTTATTTTTGTCTAATATGGTTTGATACACAACCAAAAGCAATAAAATCAATGTAGAAACTCATTTAACGAAATAGTTTTGTTGTAAGCACATTTCGTCTAAAATCTCCTTGGACTCGAAAATTTTGGGGTGTAAGTACTTGGGGTCCAAATTTTTAATTTTTTTATTTTAGTCTAATGTGTTTTGATACACAACCAAAAGCAATAAAATCAATGTAAAAACTCATTTAACGAAATAGTTTTGTTGTAAGCCCATTTCGTCCAAAATCTCCTTGGACTCGAAAATTTTGGGGTGTAAGTACTTGGGGTTCAAATTTTTAATTTTTTTATTTTAGTCTAATGTGGTTTAATACACAACCAAAAGCAATAAAATCAATGTAAAAACTAATTTAACGAAATAGTTTTGTTGAAAGCCCATTTCGTCCAAAATCTCCTTGGACCCGAAAATTTTGGGGTGTAAGTACTTGGGGTCCAAATTATTAATTTTTTTATTTTTGTCTAACATAGTTTGATACACAACAAAATGCAATAAAATCAATGTAAAAACTCATTTAGCGAAATAGTTTTGTTGTAAGCCCATTTCGTCCAAAATCTCCTTGGACTCGAAAATTTTGGAGTGTAAGTACTTGGGGTCAAAAATTTTAATTTATTTTATTTTTGTCTAATATGGTTTGATACACAACAAAAAGCAATAAAATCAATGTAAAAACTCATTTAACGAAATAGTTTTGTTGTAAGCCAATTTCGTCCAAAATCTCCTTGGACTCGAAAATTTTGGGGTGTAAGTACTTGGGGTCAAATTAATAATTTTTTTATTTTTGTCTAATATGGTTTGATGCACAAATAAAACAATAAAATCAATGTAAAAACTCATTTAACGACATAGTTTTGTTGTTAGCCTATTTCGTCCAAAATCTCCTTGGACTCGAAAATTTTGGGGTGTAACTACTTGGGGTCCAAATTTATAATTTTTTTATTTTTGTCTAATATGGTTTGATGCACAACAAAAAGCAATAAAATCAATGTAAAAACTCATTTAACGAAATAGTTTTGTTGTAAGCCCTTTTCGTCCAAAATCTCCTTGGACTCGAAAATTTTGGAGTGTAAGTACTTGGTGTCCTAATTTTTAATTTTTTTTATTTTTGTCTAGTATGGTTTGATACACAACCAAAAACAATAAAATTAATGTAAAAACGTATTTAACGAAATAGTTTTGTTGTAAGCCCATTTCGTCCAAGATCTCCTTGGACTCGAAAATTTTGGGGTGTTAATACTTGGAGTCCAAATTTTTAATTATTTAATTTTTGTCTAATATGGTTTGATACACAACAAAAAGCAATACAATCAATGTAAAAACTCATTTAACGAAATAGTTTTGTTGTAAGCCAATTTCGTCCAAAATCTCCTTGGACTCGAAAATTTTGGGGTGTAAGTACTTGGGGTCAAATTAATAATTTTTTTATTTTTGTCTAATATGGTTTGATGCACAAATAAAACAATAAAATCAATGTAAAAACTCATTTAACGAAATAGTTTTGTTGTAAGCCCTTTTCGTCCAAAATCTCCTTGGACTCGAAAATTTTGGGGTATAAGTACTTGGAGTCCAAATTTTTAAATTTTTTATTTTTGTCTTATATGGTTTGATACACAACAAAAAGCAATAAAATCAATTTAAAAACTCATTTAACGAAATAGTTTTGTTGTAAGCCCATTTTGTTCAAAATCTACTTGGACACGAAAATTTTGGAGTGTAAGTACTTGGGGTCCAAATTTTTAATTTTTTTATTTTGTCTAATATGGTTTGATACACAACAAAAAACAATAAAATCAATGTAAAAACTCATTTAACGAAATAGTTTTGTTGTAAGCCCATTTTGTCCAAAACCTACTTGGACTCGAAAATTTTGGAGTGTAAGTACTTGGGGTACAAATTTTTAATTTTTCTATTTTTGTCTAATATGGTTTGATACACAACCAAAAGCAATAAAATCAATGTAAAAACTCATTTAACGAAATAGTTTTGTTGTAAGCCCATTTCGTCCAAAATCTCCTTGGACTCGCAAATTTTGAGGTGATAGTACTTGGGGTCCAAATTTTTAATTTTTTTATTTTTGTCTAATATGGTTTGATACACAACCAAAAGCAATAAAATCAATGTAAAAACTCATTTAACGAAATAGTTTTGTTGTAAGCCCATTTCGTCCAAAATCTACTTGGACTCGAAAATTTTGGGGTGTAAGTACTTGGGGTTCAAATTTTTAATTTTTTTATTTTAGTCTAATGTGGTTTAATACACAACCAAAAGCAATAAAATCAATGTAAAAACTAATTTAACGAAATAGTTTTGTTGAAAGCCCATTTCGTCCAAAATCTCCTTGGACCCGAAAATTTTGGGGTGTAAGTACTTGGGGTCCAAATTATTAATTTTTTTATTTTTGTCTAATATAGTTTGATACACAACAAAATGCAAATAAAATCAATGTAAAAACTCATTTAGCGAAATAGTTTTGTTGTAAGCCCATTTCGTCCAAAATCTCCTTGGACTCGAAAATTTTGGAGTGTAAGTACTTGGGGTCAAAAATTTTATTTTTTTATTTTTGTCTAATATGGTTTGATACACAACCAAAAACAATAAAATTAATGTAAAAACTCATTTAACGAAATAGTTATGTTGTAAGCCCATTTCGCCCAAGATCTCCTTGGACTCGAAAATTTTGGGGTGTTAGTACTTGGGGTCCAAATTTTTATTTATTTAATTTTTGTCTAATATAGTTTGATACACAACAAAATGCAAATAAAATCAATGTAAAAACTCATTTAACGAAATAGTTTTGTTGTAAGCCAATTTCGTCCAAAATCTCCTTGGACTCGAAAATTTTGGAGTATAAGCACTTGGGGTCCAAACTTTCAATTTTTTATTTTTGTCTAATATGGTTTGATACACAACAAAAAGCAATAAAATCAATGTAAAAACTCATTTAACGAAATAGTTTTGTTGTAAGCCCTTTTCGTCCAAAATCTCCTTGGACTCGAAAATTTTGGAGTGTAAGTACTTGGTGTCCAAATTTTTAATTTTTTTTATTTTTGACTAGTATGGTTTGATACACAACCAAAAACAATAAAATTAATGTAAAAACTTATTTAACGAAATAGTTTTGTTGTAAGCCCATTTCGTCCAAGATCTCCTTGGACTCAAAAATTTTGGGGTGTTAATACTTGGAGTCCAAATTTTTAATTATTTAATTTTTGTCTAATATGGTTTGATACACAACAAAAAGCAATACAATCAATGTAAAAACTCATTTAACGAAATAGTTTTGTTGTAAGCCAATTTCGTCCAAAATCTCCTTGGACTCGAAAATTTTGGGGTGTAAGTACTTGGGGTCAAATTAATAATTTTTTTATTTTTGTCTAATATGGTTTGATGCACAAATAAAACAATAAAATCAATGTAAAAACTCATTTAACGAAATAGTTTTGTTGTAAGCCCTTTTCGTCCAAAATCTCCTTGGACTCGAAAATTTTGGGGTATAAGTACTTGGAGTCCAAATTTTTAAATTTTTTATTTTTGTCTTATATGGTTTGATACACAACAAAAAGCAATAAAATCAATTTAAAAACTCATTTAACGAAATAGTTTTGTTGTAAGCCCATTTTGTTCAAAATCTACTTGGACACGAAAATTTTGGAGTGTAAGTACTTGGGGTCCAAATTTTTAATTTTTTTATTTTGTCTAATATGGTTTGATACACAACAAAAAACAATAAAATCAATGTAAAAACTCATTTAACGAAATAGTTTTGTTGTAAGCCCATTTTGTCCAAAACCTACTTGGACTCGAAAATTTTGGAGTGTAAGTACTTGGGGTCCAAATTTTTAATTTTTTTATTTTTGTCTAATATGGTTTGATACACAACCAAAAGCAATAAAATCAATGTAAAAACTCATTTAACGAAATAGTTTTGTTGTAAGCCCATTTCGTCCAAAATCTCCTTGGACTCGCAAATTTTGAGGTGAAAGTACTTGGGGTCCAAATTATTAATTTTTTTATTTTTGTCTAATATGGTTTGATACACAACCAAAAGCAATAAAATCAATGTAAAAACTCATTTAACGAAATAGTTTTGTTGTAAGCCCATTTCGTCCAAAATCTACTTGGACTCGAAAATTTTGGGGTGTAAGTACTTGGGGTCCAAATTTTTAATTTTTTTATTTTAGTCTAATGTGGTTTGATACACAACCAAAAGCAATAAAATCAATGTAAAAACTCATTTAACGAAATAGTTTTGTTGTAAGCCCATTTCGTCCAAAATCTCCTTGGACCCGAAAGTTTTGGTGTGTAAGTACTTGGGGTCCAAATTTTAAATGTTTTTATTTTTGTCTAATATGGTTTGATACACAACCAAAAACAATAAAATCAATGTAAAAACTCATTTAACGAAATAGTTATGTTGTAAGCCCATTTCGCCTAAGATCTCCTTGGACTCGAAAATTTTGGGGTGTTAGTACTTGGAGTCCAAATTTTTAAATTTTTTATTTTTGTCTTATATGGTTTGATACACAACAAAAAGCAATAAAATCAATTTAAAAACTCATTTAACGAAATAGTTTTGTTGTAAGCCCATTTTGTTCAAAATCTACTTGGACACGAAAATTTTGGAGTGTAAGTACTTGGGGTCCAAATTTTTAATTTTTTTATTTTGTCTAATATGGTTTGATACACAACAAAAAACAATAAAATCAATGTAAAAACTCATTTAACGAAATAGTTTTGTTGTAAGCCCATTTTGTCCAAAACCTACTTGGACTCGAAAATTTTGGAGTGTAAGTACTTGGGGTCCAAATTTTTAATTTTTTTATTTTTGTCTAATATGGTTTGATACACAACCAAAAGCAATAAAATCAATGTAAAAACTCATTTAACGAAATAGTTTTGTTGTAAGCCCATTTCGTCCAAAATCTCCTTGGACTCGCAAATTTTGAGGTGAAAGTACTTGGTGTCCAAATTATTAATTTTTTTATTTTTGTCTAATATGGTTTGATACACAACCAAAAGCAATAAAATCAATGTAAAAACTCATTTAACGAAATAGTTTTGTTGTAAGCCCATTTCGTCCAAAATCTACTTGGACTCGAAAATTTTGGGGTGTAAGTACTTGGGGTCCAAATTTTTAATTTTTTTATTTTAGTCTAATGTGGTTTGATACACAACCAAAAGCAATAAAATCAATGTAAAAACTCATTTAACGAAATAGTTTTGTTGTAAGCCCATTTCGTCCAAAATCTCCTTGGACCCGAAAGTTTTGGTGTGTAAGTACTTGAGGTCCAAATTATTAATGTTTTTATTTTTGTCTAATATGGTTTGATACACAACCAAAAACAATAAAATCAATGTAAAAACTCATTTAACGAAATAGTTATGTTGTAAGCCCATTTCGCCTAAGATCTCCTTGGACTCGAAAATTTTGGGGTGTTAGTACTTGGAGTCCAAATTTTTATTTATTTAATTTTTGTCTAATATGGTTTGATACACAAGAAAAAGCAATACATTCATTGTAAAAACTCATTTAACGAAATAGTTTTATTGTAAGCCCATTTCGTCCAAAATCTCCTTGGACTCGAAAATTTTGGGGTGTAAGAACTTGGGGTCCAATTTTTTAATTTTTAATTTTTGTCTAATATGGTTTGATACACAACAAAAAACAATAAAATCAATGTAAAAACTCATTTAACGAAATAGTTTTGTTGTAAGCCCATTTCGGCCAAAATCTCCTTGTACTCGAAAATTTTGGGTTGTAAGTACTTGGGGTCCAAATTAATAATTTTTTTATTTTTGTCTAATATGGTTTGATGCACAACCAAAAGCAATAAAATCAATGTAAAAACTCATTTAACGAAATAGTTTTGTTGTAAGCCTATTTCGTCCAAAATCTCCTTGGACTCGAAAATTTTGGGGTGTAACTACTTAGGGTCCAAATTTTTAACTTTATTATTTTTGTCTAATATGGTTTGATGCATAACAAAAAGCAATAAAATCAATGTAAAAACTCATATAACGAAATAGTTTTGTTGTAAGCCCATTTCGTCCTAAATCTTTTTGGACTCGAAAATTTTGGGGTATAAGTACTTGGAGTCCAAATTTTTAAATTTTTTATTTTTGTCTAATATGGTTTAATACACAACCAAAAGCAATAAAATCAATGTAAAAACTCATTTAACGAAATAGTTTTGTTGTAAGCCCATTTCGTCCAAAATCTCCTTGGACTCGAAAATTTTGGAGTGTTAGTACTTGGGGTCCAAATTTTTAATTTTTTTATTTTTGTCTAATATGGTTTGATACACAACCAAAAGCAATAAAATCAATGTAGAAACTCATTTAACGAAATAGTTTTGTTGTAAGCCCATTTCGTCCAAAATCTCCTTGGACTCGAGAATTTTGGAGTGTAAGTACTTAGGGTCCAAATTTTTAATTTTTTTATTTTAGTCTAATGCGGTTTGATACACAACCAAAAAAAATAAAATCAATGTAAAAACTCATTTAACGAAATAGTTTTGTTGTAAGCCCATTTCGTCCAAAATCTCCTTGGACCCGAAAATTTTGGGGTGTAAGTACTTGGGGTCCAAATTATTAATTTTGTTATTTTTGTCTAATATGGTTTGATACACAACAAAATGCAATAAAATCAATGTAAAAACTCATTTAACGAAATAGTTTTGTTGTAAGCCCATTTCGTCCAAAATCTCCTTGGACTCGAAAATTTTGGAGTGTAAGTACTTGGTGTCCAAATTTTTAATTTTTTTATTTTTGTCTAATATGGTTTGATACACAACCAAAAACAATAAAATTAATGTAAAAACTCATTTAACGAAATAGTTTTGTTGTAAGCCCATTTCGTCCAAGATCTCCTTGGACTCGAAAATTTTGGGGTGTTAATACTTGGAGTCCAAATTTTTAATTATTTAATTTTTGTCTAATATGGTTTGATACACAACAAAAAGCAATACAATCAATGTAAAAACTCATTTAACGAAATAGTTTTGTTGTAAGCCAATTTCGTCCAAAATCTACTTGGACTCGAAAATTTTGGGGTGTAAGCACTTGGGGTCCAAACTTTTAATTTTTTATTTTTGTCTAATATGGTTTGATACACAACAAAAAGCAATAAAATCAATGTAAAAACTCATTTAACGAAATAGTTTTGTTGTAAGCCCATTTCGTCCAAAATCTACTTGGACTCGAAAATTTTGGAGTGTAAGTACATGGGGTTCAAATTTTAATTTTTTTTTATTTTTGTCTAATATGGTTTGATACACAACCAAAAAAAATAAAATCAATGTTAAAACTCATTTAACGAAATAGTTTTGTTGTAAGCCCATTTCGTCCAAAATCTCCTTGTACTCGAAAATTTTGGGGTGTAAGTACTTGGGGTCCAAATTAATATTTTTTTTATTTTTGTCTAATATGGTTTGATGCACAACCAAAAGCAATAAAATCAATGTAAAAACTCATTTAACGAAATAGTTTTGTTGTAAGCCCATTTCGTCCAAAATCTCCTTGGACTCGAAAATTTTGGGGTGTAACTACTTGGGGTCCAAATTTTTAATTTTATTATTTTTGTCTGATATGGTTTGATGCACAACAAAAAGCAATAAAATCAATGTAAAAACTCATTTAACGAAATAGTTTTGTTGTAAGCCCATTTCGTCCAAAATCTCCTTGGACTCGAAAATTTAGGAGTATAAGTACTTGGAGTCCAAATTTTTAAATTTTTTATTTTTGTCTAATATGGTTTGATACACAACCAAAAGCAATAAAATCAATGTAAAAACTCATTTAACGAAATAGTTTTGTTGTAAGCCCATTTCGTCCAAAATCTCCTTGGACTCGAAAATTTTGGGGTGTAGGTACTTGGGGTCCAAATTTTTAATTTTTTTATTTTTGTCTAATATGGTTTGATACACAACCAAAAGCCATAAAATCAATGTAGAAACTCATTTAACGAAACAGTTTTGTTGTAAGCCCATTTCGTCCAAAATCTCCTTGGACTCGAAAATTTTTGGGTGTAAGTACTTGGGGTCCAAATTTTTAATTTTTTTATTTTAGTCTAATGTGGTTTGATACACAACCAAAAGCAATAAAATCAATGTAAAAACTCATTTAACGAAATAGTTTTGTTGTAAGCCCATTTCGTCCAAAATCTCCTTGGACCCGAAAATTTTGGGGTGTAAGTACTTGGGGTCCAAATTAATATTTTTTTTATTTTTGTCTAATATGGTTTGATACACAACAAAATGCAATAAAATCAATGTAAAAACTCATTTAACGAAATAGTTTTGTTGTAAGCCCATTTCGTCCAAAATCTCCTTGGACTCGAAAATTTTGGAGTGTAAGTACATGGGGTTCAAGTTTTATTTTTTTTTTATTTTTGTCTATTATGGTTTGATACACAACCAAAAAAAATAAAATCAATGTAAAAACTCATTTAACGAAATAGTTTTGTTGTAAGCCCATTTCGTCCAAAATCTCCTTGTACTCGAAAATTTTGGGGTGTAAGTACTTGGGGTCCAAATTAATAATTTTTTTATTTTTGTCTAATATGGTTTGATGCACAACCAAAAGCAATAAAATCAATGTAAAAACTCATTTAACGACATAGTTTTGTTGTAAGCCTATTTCGTCCAAAATCTCCTTGGACTCGAAAATTTTGGGGTGTAACTACTTGGGGTCCAAATTTTTAATTTTATTATTTTTGTCTAATATTGTTTGATGCACAACAAAAAGCAATAAAATCAATGTAAAAACTCATTTAACGAAATAGTTTTGTTGTAAGCCCATTTCGTCCAAAATCTCCTTGGACTCGAAAATTTTGGGGTATAAGTACTTGGAGTCCGAATTTTTAAATTTTTTATTTTTGTCTAATATGGTTTGATACACAACAAAACGCAATAAAATCAATTTAAAAACTCATTTAACGAAATAGTTTTGTTGTAAGCCCATTTTGTTCAAAATCTACTTTGACTCGAAAATTTTGGAGTGTAAGTACTTGGGGTCCAAATTTTTAATTTTTTTATTTTGTCTAATATGGTTTGATACACAACACAAAGCAATAAAATCAATGTAAAAACTCATTTAACGAAATAGTTTTGTTGTAAGCACATTTTGTCCAAAACCTACTTGAACTCGAAAATTTTGGAGTGTAAGTACTTGGGGTCCAAATTATTAATTTTTTTATTTTTGTCTAATATGGTTTGATACACAACCAAAAACAATAAAATCAATGTAAAAACTCATTTAACGAAATAGTTTTGTTGTAAGCCCATTTCGTCCAAAATCTCCTTGGACTCGCAAATTTTGAGGTGAAAGTACTTGGGGTCCAAATTAATAATTGTTTTATTTTTGTCTAATATGGTTTGATACACAACCAAAAGCAATAAAATCAATGTAAAAACTCATTTAACGAAATAGTTTTGTTGTAAGCCCATTTCGTCCAAAATCTCCTTGGACTCGAAAATTTTGGGGTGTAAGTACTTGGGGTCCAAATTTTTAATTTTTTTATTTTAGTCTAATGTGGTTTGATACACAACCAAAAGCAATAAAATCAATGTAAAAACTCATTTAACGAAATAGTTTTGTTGTAAGCCCATTTCGTCCAAAATCTCCTTGGACCCGAAAATTTTGGGGTGTAAGTACTTGGGGTCCAAATTATTAATTTTTTTATTTTTGTCTAATATGGTTTGATACACAACCAAAAACAATAAAATCAATGTAAAAACTCATTTAACGAAATAGTTTTGTTGTAAGTCCATTTTGTCCAAAACCTACTTGGACTCGAAAATTTTGGAGTGTAAGTACTTGGGGTCCAAATTTTTAATTTTTTTATTTTTGTCTAATATGGTTTGATACACAACCAAAAACAATAAAATCAATGTAAAAACTCATTTAACGATATAGTTTTGTTGTAAGCCCATTTTGTCCAAAATCTACCTGGACTCGAAAATTTTGGAGTGTAAGTACTTTGGGTCCAAATTTTTAATTTTTTTATTTTTGTCTAATATGGTTTGATACACAACCAAAAACAATAAAATCAATGTAAAAACTCATTTAACGAAATAGTTTTGTTGTAAGCACATTTTGTCCAAAACCTACTTGAACTCGAAAATTTTGGAGTGTAAGTACTTGGGGTACAAATTTTTAATTTTTTTATTTTTGTCTAATATGGTTTGATACACAACCAAAAACAATAAAATCAATGTAAAAACTCATTTAACGAAATAGTTTTGTTATAAGCCCATTTCGTCCAAAATCTCCTTGGACTCGCAAATTTTGAGGTGAAAGTACTTGGGGTCCAAATTATTAATTTTTTTATTTTTGTCTAATATGGCTTGATACACAACCAAAAGCAATAAAATCAATGTAAAAACTCATTTAACGACATAGTTTTGTTGTTAGCCTATTTCGTCCAAAATCTCCTTGGACTCGAAAATTTTGGGGTGTAACTACTTGGGGTCCAAATTTTTAATTTTATTGTTTTTGTCTAATATGGTTTGATGCACAACAAAAAGCAATAAAATCAATGTAAAAACTCATTTAACGAAATAGTTTTGTTGTAAGCCCATTTCGTCCAAAATCTCCTTGGACTCGAAAATTTTGGGGTATAAGTACTTGGAGTCCAAATTTTTAAATTTTTTATTTTTGTCTAATATGGTTTGATACACAACAAAAAGCAATAAAATCAATGTAAAAACTCATTTAACGAAATTGTTTTGTTGTAAGCCCATTTTGTCCAAAACCTACTTGGACTCGAAAATTTTGGAGTGTAAGTACTTGGGGTCCAAATTTTTAATTTTTTTATTTTTGTCTAATATGGTTTGATACACAACCAAAAACAATAGAATCAATGTAAAAACTCATTTAACGAAATAGTTTTGTTGTAAGCCCATTTCGTCCAAAATCTCCTTGGACTCGCAAATTTTGAGGTGAAAGTACTTGGGGTCCAAATTATTAATTTTTTTATTTTTGTCTAATATGGTTTGATACACAACAAAAAGCAATACAATCAATGTAAAAACTCATTTAACGAAATAGTTTTATTGTAAGCCCATTTCGTCCAAAATCTCCTTGGACTCGAAAATTTTGGGGTGTAAGAACTTGGGGTCCAAACTTTTAATTTTTTATTTTTGTCTAATATGGTTTGATACACAACAAAAAACAATAAAATCAATGTAAAAACTCATTCTACGAAATAGTTTTGTTGTAAGCCCATTTCGTCCAAAATCTACTTGGACTCGAAAATTTTGGAGTGTAAGTACATGGGGTTCAAATTTAAATTTTTTTTTATTTTTGTCTAATATGGTTTGATACACAACCAAAAAAAATAAAATCAATGTAAAAACTCATTTAACGAAATAGTTTTGTTGTAAGCCCATTTCGTCCAAAATCTCCTTGTACTCGAAAATTTTGGGGTGTAAGTACTTGGGGTCCAAATTAATATTTTTTTTATTTTTGTCTAATATGGTTTGATGCTTAACAAAAAGCAATAAAATCAATGTGAAAACTCATTTAACGAAATAGTTTTGTTGTAAGCCCATTTCGTCCTAAATCTTTTTGGACTCGAAAATTTTGGAGTGTAAGTACTTGGGGTCCAAATTTTTAATTTTTTTATTTTTGTCTAATATGGTTTGATACACAACCAAAAGCAATAAAATCAATGTAGAAACTCATTTAACGAAATAGTTTTGTTGTAAGCCCATTTCGTCCAAAATCTCCTTGGACTCGAAAATTTTGGGGTGTAAGTACTTGAAGTCCAAATTTTTAAATTTTTTATTTTTGTCTAATATGGTTTGATACACAACCAAAAGCAATAAAATCAATGTAAAAACTCATTTAACGAAATAGTTTTGTTGTAAGCCCATTTCGTCCAAAATCTCCTTGGACTCGAAAATTTTGGAGTGTAAGTACTTGGGGTCCAAATTTTTAATTTTTTTATTTTTGTCTAATATGGTTTGATACACAACCAAAAGCAATAAAATCAATGTAGAAACTCATTTAACGAAATAGTTTTGTTGTAAGCCCATTTCGTCCAAAATCTCCTTGGACTCGAAAATTTTGGAGTGTAAGTACTTAGAGTCCAAATTTTTAATTTTTTTATTTTAGTCTAATGCGGTTTGATACACAACCAAAAGCAATAAAATCAATGTAAAAACTCATTTAACGAAATAGTTTTGTTGTAAGCCCATTTCGTCCAAAATCTCCTTGGACCCGAAAATTTTGGGGTGTAAGTACTTGGGGTCCAAATTAATAATTTTTTTATTTTTGTCTAATATGGTTTGATACACAACAAAATGCAATAAAATCAATGTAAAAACTCATTTAACGAAATAGTTTTGTTGTAAGCCCATTTCGTCCAAAATCTCCTTGGACTCGAAAATTTTGGAGTGTAAGTACTTGGTGTCCAAATTTTTAATTTTTTTATTTTTGTCTAATATGGTTTGATACACAACCAAAAACAATAAAATTAATGTAAAAACTCATTTAACGAAATAGTTTTGTTGTAAGCCCATTTCGTCCAAGATCTCCTTGGACTCGAAAATTTTGGGGTGTTAATACTTGGAGTCCAAATTTTTAATTATTTAATTTTTGTCTAATATGGTTTGATACACAACAAAAAGAAATACAATCAATGTAAAAACTCATTTAACGAAATAGTTTTGTTGTAAGCCAATTTCGTCCAAAATCTACTTGGACTCGAAAATTTTGGGGTGTAAGCCATTGGGGTCCAAACTTTTAATTTTTTATTTTTGTCTAATATGGTTTGATACACAACAAAAAGCAATAAAATCAATGTAAAAACTCATTTAACGAAATAGTTTTGTTGTAAGCCCATTTCGTCCAAAATCTACTTGGACTCGAAAATTTTGGAGTGTAAGTACATGGGGTTCAAATTTTAATTTTTTTTTATTTTTGTCTAATATGGTTTGATACACAACCAAAAAAAATAAAATCAATGTTAAAACTCATTTAACGAAATAGTTTTGTTGTAAGCCCATTTCGTCCAAAATCTCCTTGGACTCGAAAATTTTGGGGTGTAAGTACTTGGGGTCCAAATTAATAATTTTTTTATTTTTGTCTAATATGGTTTGATGCACAACCAAAAGCAATAAAATCAATGTAAAAACTCATTTAACGAAATAGTTTTGTTGTTAGCCCATTTCGTCCAAAATCTCCTTGGACTCGAAAATTTTGGGGTGTAACTACTTGGGGTCCAAATTTTTAATTTTATTATTTTGGTCTGATATGGTTTGATGCACAACAAAAAGCAATAAAATCAATGTAAAAACTCATTTAACGAAATAGTTTTGTTGTAAGCCCATTTCGTCCAAAATCTCCTTGGACTCGAAAATTTTGGAGTATAAGTACTTGGAGTCCAAATTTTTAAATTTTTTATTTTTGTCTAATATGGTTTGATACACAACCAAAAGCAATAAAATCAATGTAAAAACTCATTTAACGAAATAGTTTTGTTGTAAGCCCATTTCGTCCAAAATCTCCTTGGACTCGAAAATTTTGGGGTGTAAGTACTTGGGGTCCAAATTTTTAATTTTTTTATTTTTGTCTAATATGGTTTGATACACAACCAAAAGCAATAAAATCAATGTAGAAACTCATTTAACGAAATAGTTTTGTTGTAAGCCCATTTCGTCCAAAATCTCCTTGGACTCGAAAATTTTTGGGTGTAAGTACTTGGGGTCCAAATTTTTAATTTTTTTATTTTAGTCTAATGTGGTTTGATACACAACCAAAAGCAATAAAATCAATGTAAAAACTCATTTAACGAAATAGTTTTGTTGTAAGCCCATTTCGTCCAAAATCTCCTTGGACCCGAAAATTTTGGGGTGTAAGTACTTGGGGTCCAAATTAATAATTTTTTTATTTTTGTCTAATATGGTTTGATACACAACAAAATGCAATAAAATCAATGTAAAAACTCATTTAACGAAATAGTTTTGTTGTAAGCCCATTTCGTCCAAAATCTCCTTGGACTCGAAAATTTTGGAGTGTAAGTACATGGGGTTCAAATTTTTTTTTTTTTTATTTTTTTCTAATATGGTTTGATACACAACCAAAAAAAATAAAATCAATGTAAAAACTCATTTAACGAAATAGTTTTGTTGTAAGCCCATTTCGTCCAAAATCTCCTTGTACTCGAAAATTTTGGGGTGTAAGTACTTGGGGTCCAAATTAATAATTTTTTTATTTTTGTCTAATATGGTTTGATGCACAACCAAAAGCGATAAAATCAATGTAAAAACTCATTTAACGAAATAGTTTTGTTGTAAGCCTATTTCGTCCAAAATCTCCCTGGACTCGAAAATTTTGGGGTGTAACTACTTGGGGTCCAAATTTTTAATTTTATTATTTTTGTCTAATATGGTTTGATGCACAACAAAAAGCAATAAAATCAATGTAAAAACTCATTTAACGAAATAGTTTTGTTGTAAGCCCATTTCGTCCAAAATCTCCTTGGACTCGAAAATTTTGGGGTATAAGTACTTGGAGTCCGAATTTTTAAATTTTTTATTTTTGTCTAATATGGTTTGATACACAACAAAAAGCAATAAAATCAATTTAAAAACTCATTTAACGAAATAGTTTTGTTGTAAGCCCATTTTATTCAAAATCTACTTTGACTCGAAAATTTTGGAGTGTAAGTACTTGGGGTCCAAATTTTTAATTTTTTTATTTTGTCTAATATGGTTTGATACACAACAAAAAGCAATAAAATCAATGTAAAAACTCATTTAACGAAATAGTTTTGTTGTAAGCACATTTTGTCCAAAACCTACTTGAACTCGAAAATTTTGGAGTGTAAGTACTTGGGGTCCAAATTTTTAATTTTTTTATTTTTGTCTAATATGGTTTGATACACAACCAAAAACAATAAAATCAATGTAAAAACTCATTTAACGAAATAGTTTTGTTGTAAGCCCATTTCGTCCAAAATCTCCTTGGACTCGCAAATTTTGAGGTGAAAGTACTTGGGGTCCAAATTGTTAATTTTTTTATTTTTGTCTAATATGGTTTGATACACAACCAAAAGCAATAAAATCAATGTAAAAACTCATTTAACGAAATAGTTTTGTTGTAAGCCCATTTCGTCCAAAATCTCCTTGGACTCGAAAATTTTGGGGTGTAAGTACTTGGGGTCCAAATTTTTAATTTTTTTATTTTAGTCTAATGTGGTTTGATACACAACCAAAAGCAATAAAATCAATGTAAAAACTCATTTAACGAAATAGTTTTGTTGTAAGCCCATTTCGTCCAAAATCTCCTTGGACCCGAAAATTTTGGGGTGTAAGTACTTGGGGTCCAAATTATTAATTTTTTTATTTTTGTCTAATATGGTTTGATACACAACCAAAAACAATAAAATCAATGTAAAAACTCATTTAACGAAATAGTTTTGTTGTAAGTCCATTTTGTTTAAAACCTACTTGGACTCGAAAATTTTGGAGTGTAAGTACTTGGGGTCCAAATTTTTAATTTTTTTATTTTTGTCTAATATGGTTTGATACACAACCAAAAACAATAAAATCAATGTAAAAACTCATTTAACGATATAGTTTTGTTGTAAGCCCATTTTGTCCAAAATCTACATGGACTCGAAAATTTTGGAGTGTAAGTACTTTGGGTCCAAATTTTTAATTTTTTTATTTTTGTCTAATATGGTTTGATACACAACCAAAAACAATAAAATCAATGTAAAAACTCATTTAACGAAATAGTTTTGTTGTAAGCACATTTTGTCCAAAACCTACTTGAACTCGAAAATTTTGGAGTGTAAGTACTTGGGATCCAAATTTTTAATTTTTTTATTTTTGTCTAATATGGTTTGATACACAACCAAAAACAATAAAATCAATGTAAAAACTCATTTAACGAAATAGTTTTGTTGTAAGCCCATTTCGTCCAAAATCTCCTTGGACTCGCAAATTTTGAGGTGAAAGTACTTGGGGTCCAAATTATTAATTTTTTTATTTTTGTCTAATATGGTTTGATACACAACCAAAAGCAATAAAATCAATGTAAAAACTCATTTAACGAAATAGTTTTGTTGTAAGCCCATTTCGTCCAAAATCTCCTTGGACTCGCAAATTTTGAAGTGAAAGTACTTGGGGTCCAAATTATAAATTTTTTTATTTTTGTCTAATATGGTTTGATACACAACCAAAAGCAATAAAATCAATGTAAAAACTCATTTAACGAAATAGTTTTGTTGTAAGCCCATTTCGTCCAAAATCTCCTTGGACCCGAAAATTTTGGGGTGTAAGTACTTGGGGTCCAAATTATTAATTTTTTTATTTTTGTCTAATATGGTTTGATACACAACCAAAAACAATAAAATCAATGTAAAAACTCATTTAACGAAATAGTTTTGTTGTAAGTCCATTTTGTCCAAAACCTACTTGGACTCGAAAATTTTGGAGTGTAAGTACTTGGGGTCCAAATTTTTAATTTTTTTATTTTTGTCTAATATAGTTTGATACACAACCAAAAACAATAAAATCAATGTAAAAACTCATTTAACGATATAGTTTTGTTGTAAGCCCATTTTGTCCAAAATCTACCTGGACTCGAAAATTTTGGAGTGTAAGTACTTTGGGTCCAAATTTTTAATTTTTTTATTTTTGTCTAATATGGTTTGATACACAACCAAAAGCAATAAAATCAATGTAGAAACTCATTTAACGAAATAGTTTTGTTGTAAGCCCATTTCGTTCAAAATCTCCTTGGACTCGAAAATTTTGGGGTGTAAGTACTTGGGGTCCAAATTTTTAATTTTTTTATTTTAGTCTAATGTGGTTTGATTCACAACAAAATGCAATAAAATCAATGTAAAAACTCATTTAACGAAATAGTTTTGTTGTAAGCCCATTTCGTCCAAAATCTCCTTGGACTCGAAAATTTTGGAGTGTAAGTACTTGGGGTCCAAATTTTTAATTTTTTTATTTTTGTCTAATATGGTTTGATTCACAACCAAAAACAATAAAATTAATGTAAAAACTCATTTAACGAAATAGTTTTGTTGTAAGCCCATTTCGTCCAAGATCTCTTAGGACTCGAAAATTTTGGGGTGTTAGTACTTGGAGTCCAAATTTTTAATTATTTATATTTTGTCTAATATGGTTTGATACACAACAAAAAGCAATACAATCAATGTAAAAACTCATTTAACGAAATAGTTTTGTTGTAAGCCAATTTCGTCCAAAATCTCCTTGGACTCGAAAATTTTGGGGTGTAAGCACTTGGGGTCCAAACTTTTAATTTTTTATTTTTGTCTAATATGGTTTGATACAAAACAAAAAGCAATAAAATCAATGTAAAAACTCATTTAACGAAATAGTTTTGTTGTAAGCCCATTTCGTCCAAAATCTACTTGGACTCGAAAATTTTGGAGTGTAAGTACATGGGGTTCAAATTTTAATTTTTTTTTATTTCCGTCTAATATGGTTTGATACACAACCAAAAAAAATAAAATCAATGTAAAAACTCATTTAACGAAATAGTTTTGTTGTAAGCCCATTTCGTCCAAAATCTCCTTGTACTCGAAAATTTTGGGGTGTAAGTACTTAGGGTCCAAATTAGTATTTTTTTTATTTTTGTCTAATATGGTTTGATACACAACCAAAAGCAATAAAATCAATGTAAAAACTCATTTAACGAAATAGTTTTGTTGTAAGCCCATTTCGTCCAAAATCTCCTTGGACTCGAAAATTTTGGGGTGTAAGTACTTGGGGTCCAAATTAATAATTTTTTTATTTTTGTCTAATATGGTTTGATGCACAACAAAAAGCAATAAAATCAATGTAAAAACTCATTTAACGAAATAGTTTTGTTGTAAGCCCATTTCGTCCAAAATCTCCTTGGACTCGAAAATTTTGGGATGTAAGTACTTGGGGTCCAAATTTTTAATTTTTTTATTTTGGTCTAATATGGTTTGATACACAACCGAAAACAATAAAATTAATGTAAAAACTCATTTAACGAAATAGTTTTGTTGTAAGCCCATTTCGTCCAAGATCTCCTTGGACTCGAAAATTTTGGGGTGTTAGTACTTGGAGTCCAAATTTTTAATTTTTTTATTTTTGTCTAATATGGTTTGATACACAACAAAAAGCAATAAAATCAATGTAAAAACTCATTTAACGAAATAGTTTTGTTGTAAGCCCATTTCGTCCAAAATCTCCTTGGACTCGAAAATTTTGGGATGTAAGTACTTGGGGTCCAAATTTTTAATTTTTTTATTTTGGTCTAATATGGTTTGATACACAACCAAAAACAATAAAATTAATGTAAAAACTCATGTAACGAAATAGTTTTGTTGTAAGCCCATTTCGTCCAAAATCTCCTTGGACTCGAAAATTTTGGGATGTAAGTACTTGGGGTCCAAATTTTTAATTTTTTTATTTTGGTCTAATATGGTTTGATACACAACCAAAAACAATAAAATTAATGTAAAAACTCATTTAACGAAATAGTTTTGTTGTAAGCCCATTTCGTCCAAGATCTTCTTGGACTCGAAAATTTTGGGATGTAAGTACTTGGGGTCCAAATTTTTAATTTTTTATTTTGGTCTAATATGGTTTGATACACAACCAAAAACAATAAAATTAATGTAAAAACTCATTTAACGAAATAGTTTTGTTGTAAGCCCATTTCGTCCAAGATCTCCTTGGACTCGAAAATTTTGGGGTGTTAGTACTTGGAGTCCAAATTTTTAATTTTTTTATTTTTGTCTAATATGGTTTGATACAAAACAAAAAGCAATAAAATCAATGTAAAAACTCATTTAACGAAATAGTTTTGTTGTAAGCCCATTTCGTCCAAAATCTACTTGGACTCGAAAATTTTTTAGTGTAAGTACATGGGGTTCAAATTTTAATTTTTTTTTATTTCCGTCTAATATGGTTTGATACACAACCAAAAACAATAAAATCAATGTAAAAACTCATTTAACGAAATAGTTTTGTTGTAAGCCCATTTCGTCCAAAATCTCCTTGTACTCGAAAATTTTGGGGTGTAAGTACTTAGGGTCCAAATTAGTATTTTTTTTATTTTTGTCTAATATGGTTTGATACACAACCAAAAGCAATAAAATCAATGTAAAAACTCATTTAACGAAATAGTTTTGTTGTAAGCCCATTTCGTCCAAAATCTCCTTGGACTCGAAAATTTTGGGGTGTAAGTACTTGGGGTCCAAATTAATAATTTTTTTATTTTTGTCTAATATGGTTTGATGCACAACAAAAAGCAATAAAATCAATGTAAAAACTCATTTAACGAAATAGTTTTGTTGTAAGCCCATTTCGTCCAAAATCTCTTGGACTCGAAAATTTTGGGATGTAAGTACTTGGGGTCCAAATTTTTAATTTTTTTATTTTGGTCTAATATGGTTTGATACAATACCAAAAACAATAAAATTAATGTAAAAACTCATTTAACGAAATAGTTTTGTTGTAAGCCCATTTCGTCCAAGATCTGGGTGTTAGTACTTGGAGTCCAAATTTTTAATTTTTTTATTTTGTCTAATATGGTTTGATACACAACAAAAAGCAATAAAATCAATGTAAAAACTCATTTAACGAAATAGTTTTGTTGTAAGCCCATTTCGTCCAAAATCTCCTTGGACTTGAAAATTTTGGGATGTAAGTACTTGGGGTCCAAATTTTTAATTTTTTTATTTTGGTCTAATATGGTTTGATACACAACCAAAAACAATAAAATCAATGTAAAAACTCATTTAACGAAATAGTTTTGTTGTAAGCCCCTTTCGTCCAAAATCTCCTTGGACTCGAAAATTTTGGGATGTTACTTTGGGTCCAAATTTTTAATTTTTTTATTTTGGTCTAATATGGTTTGATACACAACCAAAAACAATAAAATTAATGTAAAAACTCATTTAACGAAATAGTTTTGTTGTAAGCCCATTTCGTCCAAGATCTCCTTGGACTCGAAAATTTTGGGATGTAAGTACTTGGGGTCCAAATTTTTAATTTTTTTATTTTGGTCTAATATGGTTTGATACACAACCAAAAACAATAAAATTAATGTAAAAACTCATTTAACGAAATAGTTTTGTTGTAAGCCCATTTCGTCCAAGATCTCCTTGGACTCGATAATTTTGGGGTGTTAGTACTTGGAGTCCAAATTTTTAATTTTTTTATTTTTGTCTAATATGGTTTGATACACAACCAAAAGCAATAAAATCAATGTAAAAACTCATTTAACGAAATAGTTTTGTTGTAAGCCCATTTCGTCTAAAATCTCCTTGGACTCGAAAATTTTGGGGTGTAAGTACTTGGGGTCCAAAATAATAATTTTTTTATTTTTGTCTAATATGGTTTGATGCACAACAAAAAGCAATATAATCAATGTAAAAACTCATTTAACGAAATAGTTTTGTTGTAAGCCCATTTCGTCCAAAATCTCCTTGGACTCGAAAATTTTGGGGTATAAGTACTTGGAGTCAAAATTTTTAATTTTTTTATTTTTGCCTAATATGGTTTGATACACAACCAAAAGCAATAAGATCAATTTAAAAACTCATTTAACGAAATAGTATTGTTGTAAGCCCATTTTGTTCAAAATCTACTTGGACTCGAAAATTTTGGGGTGTAAATACTTCGGGTCCAAATTTTTAATTTTTTATTTTTGTCTAATATGGTTTGATACACAACAAAAAGCAATAAAATCAATGTAAAAACTCATTTAACGAAATAGTTTTGTTGTAAGCCCATTTTGTCCAAAATCTACTTGGACTCGAAAATTTTGGAGTTTAAGTACGTGGGGTCCAAATTTTTAATTTTTTTATTTTTGTCTAATATGGTTTGATACACAACCAAAAACAATAAAATCAATGTAAAAACTCATTTAACGAAATAGTTTTGTTGTAAGCCCATTTTGTCCAAAATCTACTTGGACTCGAAAATTTTGGGGTGTAAGTACTTGGGGTCCAAATTTTTAATTTTTTTATTTTTGTCTAATATGGTTTGATACACAACCAAAAGCAATAAAATCATTGTAAAAACTCATTTAACGAAATAGTTTTGTTGTAAGCCCATTTCGTCCAAAATCTCCTTGGACTCGAAAATTTTGGGGTGTAAGTACTTGGGGTCCTAATTTAAATTTTTTTTATTTTTGTCTAATATGGTTTGATACACAACAAAAAGCAATAAAATCAATGTAAAAACTCATTTAACGAAATAGTTTTTTTGTAAGCCCATTTCGTCCAAAATCTCCTTGGACTCGAAAATTTTGGGATGTAAGTACCTGGGGTCCAAATTTTTAATTTTTTTATTTTTGTCTAATATGGTTTGATACACAACCAAAAACAATAAAATCCATGTAAAACTCAATTAACGAAATAGTTTTGTTGTAAGCCCATTTCGTCCAAAATCTCCTTGGACTCGAAAATTTTGGGGTGTAAGTACTTGGGGTCCAAATTTTAGATTTCTTTATTTTTGTCTAATATGGTTTGATACAGAACAAAAAGCAATACAATCAATGTAAAAACTCATTTAACGAAATAGTTTTGTTGTAAGCCCATTTCGTCCAAAATCTCCATGGACTCGAAAATTTTGGAGTGTAAGCACTTGGGGTCCAAACTTTTTATTTTTTTATTTTAGTCTAATATGGTTTGATACACAACAAAAAGCAATAATATCAATGTAAAAACTCATTTAACGAAATAGTTTTGTTGTAAGCCCATTTTGTCCAAAATCTACTTAGACTCGAAAATTATGGAGTGTAAGTACTTGGGGTCCAAATTTTTAATTTTTTTATTTTTGTCTAATATGGTTTGATACACAACAAAAAGCAATAAAATCAATGTAAAAACTCATTTAACGAAATAGTTTTGTTGTAAGCCCATTTCGTCCAAAATCTCCTTGGACTCGAAAATTTTGGGGTGTAAGTACTTGGGGTCGAAATTTTTAATTTTTTTATTTTTGTCTAATATGGTTTGATGTACAACCAAAAGCAATAAAATCAATGTAAAAACTCATTTAACGAAATAGGTTTGTTGTAAGCCCATTTCGTCCAAAATCTCCTTGGACTCGAAAATTTTTTGGTGTAAGTACTTGGTGTTCAAATTTTAAATTTTTTTTTTGTCTAATATGGTTTGATACACAACCAAAAGCAATAAAATCAATGTAAAACTAATTTTACGAATTAGTTTTGTTGTAAGCCCATTTTGTCCAAAATCTACTTGGACTCGAAAATTTTGGAGTGTAAGTACTTACGGTCCAAATTATTAATTTTTTTATTTTTGTCTAATATGGTTTGATACACAACCAAAAACAATAAAATCAATGTAAAAACTCATTTAACGAAATAGTTTTGTTGTAAGCCCATTTCGTCCAAAATCTCCTTGGACTCGAAAATTTTGGGGTTTAAGTACTTGGGGTCCAAATTATTAATTTTTTATTTTTGTCTAATATGGTTTGATACAAAACCAAAAGCAATAAAATCAATGTAAAAACTCATTTAACGAAAAAGTTTTGTTGTAAGCCCATTTCGTCCAAAATCTCCTTGGACTCGAAAATTTTGGGGTTTAAGTACTTGGATTCCAAATTTTTAATTTTTTTTTTTAGTCTAATGTGGTTTGATACGCAACCAAAAGCAATAAAATCAATGTAAAAACTCATTTAACGAAATAGTTTTGTTGTAGGCCCATTTCGTCCAAAATCTCCTTGGACTAGAAAAATTTGGGGTGTAAGTACTTGGGATCCAAATTTTTAATTTTTTTATTTTGGTCTAATATGGTTTAATACACAACAAAAAGCAATAAAATCAATGTAAAAACTAATTTAACGAAAAAGTTTTGTTGTAAGCCCATTTCGTCCAAAATCTCCTTGGACTCTAAAATTTTGGGGTGTAAGTACTTGGGGTCCAAATTTTTATTTTTTTTATTTTTGTCTGATATGGTTTGATACACAACAAAAAACAATAAAATCAATGTAAAAACTCATTTAACGAAATAGTTTTGTTGTAAGCCCATTTCGTCCAAAATCTCCTTGGACTCGAAAATTTTGGAGTGTAAGTACTTGGGGTCCAAATTAATAATTTTTTTATTTCTACCTAATATGGTTTGTACACAAAAAAGCAATAAAATCAATGTAAAAACTCATTTAACGAAATAGTTTTGTTGTAAGCCCATTTCGTCCAAAATCTCCTTGGACTCGAAAATTTTGGGGTGTAAGTACTTGGGGTCCAAATTTTTAATTTTTATATTTTAGTCTAATGTTGTTTGATACACAACCAAAAGCAATAAAATCAATGTAAAAACTCATTTAACGAAATAGTTTTGTTGTAAGCCCATTTCGTCCAAAATCTCCTTGGACTCGAAGATTTTGGGATGTAAGTACTTCGGGTCCAAATTTTTATTTTTTTTATTTTTGTCTAATATGGTTTGATACACAACAAAAAGCAATAAAATCAATGTAAAAACTCATTTAACGAAATAGTTTTGTTGTAAGCCCATTTCGTCCAAAATCTCCTTGGACTCGAAAATTTTGGGGTGTAAGTACTTGGGGTCCAAATTATTAATTTTTTTATTTCTACCTAATATGGTTTGTACACAAAAAAAGCAATAAAATTAATGTAAAAACTCATTTAACGAAATAGTTTTGTTGTAAGCCTATTTCGTCCAAATTCTCCTTGGACTCGAAAATTTTGGGGTGTAAGTACTTGGGGTCCAAATTTTTAATTTTTTTATTTTAGTCTAATGTGGTTTGATACACAACCAAAAGCAATAAAATCAATGTAAAAACTCATTTAACGAAATAGTTTTGTTGTAAGCCCATTTCGTCCAAAATCTCCTTGGACTCGAAAATTTTGGGATGTAAGTACTTGGGGTCCAAATTTTTAATTTTTTTATTTTGGTCTAATATGGTTTGATACACAACCAAAAACAATAAAATTAATGTAAAAACTCATTTAACGAAATAGTTTTGTTGTAAGCCCATTTCGTCCAAGATCTCCTTGGACTCGAAAATTTTGGGGTGTTAGAACTTGGAGTCCAAATTTTTAATTTTTTTATTTCTGTCTTAATGGTTTGATATACAACAAAAAGCAATAAAATCAATGTAAAAACTCATTTAACGAAAGAGTTTTGTTGTAAGCCCATTTCGTCCAAAATCTCCTTGGACTCGAAAATTTTGGGGTGTAAGTACTTGGGGTCCTAATTTTTAATTTTTTTATTTTTGTCTAATATGGTTTGATACACAACAAAAAGCAATAAAATCAATGTAAAAACTCATTTAACGAAATAGTTTTTTTGTAAGCCCATTTCGTCCAAAATCTCCTTGGACTCGAAAATTTTGGGATGTAAGAACCTGGGGTCCAAATTTTTAATTTTTTTATTTTTGTCTAATATGGTTTGATACACAACCAAAAACAATAAAATCAATGTAAAAACTCATTTAACGAAATAGTTTTGTTGTAAGCCCATTTTGTCCAAAATCTACTTGGACTCGAAAATTTTGGGGTGTAAGTACTTGGGGTCCAAATTTTTAATTTTTTTATTTTTGTCTAATATGGTTTGATACACAACCAAAAGCAATAAAATTAATGTAAAAACTCATTTAACGAAATAGTTTTGTTGTAAGCCTATTTCGTCCAAAATCTCCTTGGACTCGAAAATTTTTGGGTGTAAGTACTTGGGGTCCTAATTATTAATTTTTTTATTTTTGTCTAATATGGTTTGATACACAACAAAAAGCAATAAAATCAATGTAAAAACTCATTTAACGAAATAGTTTTTTTGTAAGCCCATTTCGTCCAAAATCTCCTTGGACTCGAAAATTTTGGGATGTAAGTACCTGGGGTTCAAATTTTTAATTTTTTTATTTTTGTCTAATATGGTTTGATACACAACCAAAAACAATAATATCAATGTAAAAACTCAATTAACGAAATAGTTTTGTTGTAAGCCCATTTCGTCTAAGATCTACTTGGACTCGAAAATTTTGGGGTGTAAGTACTTGGGGTCCAAATTTTAAATTTCTTTATTTTTGTCTAATATGGTTTGATACAGAACCAAAAGCAATACAATCAATATAAAAACTCATCTAACGAAATAGTTTTGTTGTAAGCCCATTTTGTCCAAAATCTACTTGGACTCGAAAATTATGGAGTGTAAGTACTTGGGGTTCAAATTTTTAATTTTTTTATTTTTGCCTAATATGGTTTGTACACAAAAAAAAGCAATAAAATCAATGTAAAAACTCATTTAACGAAATAGTTTTGTTGTAAGCCCATTTTGTCCAAAATCTACTTGGACTCGAAAATTTTGGAGTGTAAGTACGTGGGGTCCAAATTTTTAATTTTTTTATTTTTGTCTAATATGGTTTGATACACAACCAAAAACAATAAAATCAATGTAAAAACTCATTTAACGAAATAGTTTTGTTGTAAGCCCATTTCGTCCAAAATCTCCTTGGACTCGAAAATTTTGGGGTGTAAGTACTTGGGGTCCTAATTTTTAATTTTTTTATTTTTGTCTAATATGGTTTGATACACAACAAAAAGCAATAAAATCAATGTAAAAACTCATTTAACGAAATAGTTTTTTTGTAAGCCCATTTCGGCCAAAATCTCCTTGGACTCGAAAATTTTGGGATGTAAGTACCTGGGGTTCAAATTTTTAATTTTTTTATTTTTGTCTAATATGGTTTGATACACAACCAAAAACAATAATATCAATGTTAAAACTCATTTAACGAAATAGTTTTGTTGTAAGCTTATTTTGTCCAAAATCTACTTGGACTCGAAAATTTTGGGGGGTGTAAATACTTAGGGTCCAAATTTTTAATTTTTTATTTTTGTCTAATATGGTTTGATACACAACAAAAAGCAATAAAATCAATGTAAAAACTCATTTAACGAAATAGTTTTGTTGTAAGCCCATTTTGTCCAAAATCTACTTGGACTCGAAAATTTTGGGGTGTAAGTACTTGGGGTCCAAATTTTTAATTTTATTATTTTTGTCTAATATGGTTTGATACACAACAAAAAGCAATAAAATCAATGTAAAAACTCATTTAACGAAATAGTTTTGTTGTAAGCCCATTTCGTCCAAAATCTCCTTGGACTCGAAAATTTTGGTGTGTAAGTACTTGGGGTCCAAATTTTTAATTTTTTTGTTGTCTAATATGGTTTAATACACAACCAAAAACAATAAAATCAATGTAAAAACTCATTTAACGAAATTGTTTTGTTGTAAGCCCATTTCGTCCAAAATCTTACTTGGACTCGAAAATTTTTGAGTGTAAGTACTTGGTGTCCAAATTTTTAATTTTTTTATTTTTGTCTAATATAGTTTGATACACAACCAAAAACAATAAAATCAATGTAAAAACTCATTTAACGAAATAGTTTTGTTGTAAGCCCAGTTTGTCCAAAATCTACTTGGACTCGAAAATTTTGGGGGGTGTAAGTACTTGGGGTCCAAATTTTAAATTTTTTTATTTTTGTCTAATATGGTTTGATACACAACCAAAAGCAATAAAATCATTGTAAAAACTCATTTAACGAAATAGTTTTGTTGTAAGCCCATTTCGTCCAAAATCTCCTTGGACTCGAAAATTTTGGGGTGTAAGTACTTGGGGTCCTAATTTTAAATTTTTTTATTTTTGTCTAATATGGTTTGATACACAACAAAAAGCAATAAAATCAATGTAAAAACTCATTTAACGAAATAGTTTTGTTGTAAGCCCATTTTGTCCAAAATCTACTTGGACTCGAAAATTTTGGGGGGTGTAAGTACTTGGGGTCCAAATTTTTAATTTTTTTATTTTTGTCTAATATGGTTTGATACACAACCAAAAGCAATAAAATCATTGTAGAAACTTATTTAACGAAATAGTTTTGTTGTAAGCCCATTTCGTCCAAAATCTCCTTGGACTCGAAAATTTTGGGGTGTAAGTACTTGGGGTCCTAATTTTAAATTTTTTTATTTTTGTCTAATATGGTTTGATACACAACAAAAAGCAATAAAATCAATGTAAAAACTCATTTAACGAAATAGTTTTTTTGTAAGCCAATTTCGTCCAAAATCTCCTTGGACTCGAAAATTTTAGGATGTAAGTACCTGGGGTCCAAATTTTTAATTTTTTTATTTTTGTCTAATATGGTTTGATACACAACCAAAAACAATAAAGTCAATGTAAAAACTCAATTAACGAAATTGTTTTGTTGTAAGCCCATTTCGTCCAAGATCTACTTGGACTCGAAAATTTTGGGGTGTAAGAACTTGGAGTCCAAATTTTAGATTTCTTTATTTTTGTCCAATATGGTTTGATACACAACAAAAAGCAATACAATCAATGTAAAAACTCATTTAATGAAATACTTTTGTTGTAAGCCCATTTCGTCCAAAATCTCCATGGACTCGAAAATTTTGGAGTGAAAGCACTTGGGGTCCAAACTTTTTATTTTTTTATTTTTGTCTAATATGGTTTGATACACAACAAAAAGCAATAAAATCAATGTAAAAACTCATTTAACGAAATAGTTTTGTTGTAAGCCCATTTTGTCCAAAATCTACTTGGACTCGAAAATTATGGAATGTAAGTACTTGGGGTCCAAATTTTTAATTTTTTTATTTTTGTCTAATATGGTTTGATACACAACAAAAAGCAATAAAATTAATGTAAAAACTTATTTAACGAAATAGTTTTGTTGTAAGCCCATTTCGTCCAAAATCTCCTTGAACTCGAAAATTTTGGGGTGTAAGTACTTGGGGACCAAATTTTTAATTTTTTTATTTTTGTCTAATATGGTTTGGTATACAACCAAAAGCAATAAAATCAATTTAAAAACTCATTTAACGAAATAGGTTTGTTGTAAGCCCATTTCGTCCAAAATCTCCTTGGACTCGAAAATTTTGGGGTGTAAGTACTTGGTGTTCAAATATTAAATTTTTTTTTTGTCTAATATGGTTTGATACACAACCAAAAGCAATAAAATCAATGTAAAACTAATTTAACGAATTAGTTTGGTTGTAAGCCCATTTTGTCCAAAATCTACTTGGACTCGAAAGTTTTGGAGTGTAAGTACTTGGGGTCCAAATTATTAATTTTGTTATTTTTGTCTAATATGGTTTGATACACAACCAAAAACAATAAAATCAATGTAAAAACTCATTTAACGAAATAGTTTTGTTGTAAGCCCATTTCGTCCAAAATCTCCTTGGACTCGAAAATTTTGGGGTGTAAGTACTTGGGGTCCAAATTATTAATTTTTTTATTTTTGTCTAATATGGTTTGATACACAACCAAAAACAATGAAATCAATGTGAAAACTCATTTAACGAAATCGTTTTGTTGTAAGCCCATTTCGTCCAAAATCTCCTTGGACTCGAAAATTTTGGGGTGTAAGTACTTGGGGTCCAAATTAATAATTTTTTTATTATTGTCTAATATGGTTTGATACAAAACCAAAAGCAATAAAATCAATGTAGAAACTCATTTAACGAAATAGTTTTGTTGTAAGCCTATTTCGTCCAAAATCTCCTTGGACTCGAAAATTTTGGGGTGTAAGTACTTGGGGTCCAAACTTTTATTTTTTTTATTTTTGTCTAATATGGTTTTATACACAACAAAAAGCAATAAAATTAATGTAAAAACTCTGTAAAAGCCCATTTGGTCCAAAATCTCCTTGGACTCGAAAATTTTGGGGTATAAGTACTTGGGGTCCAAATTATTAATTTTTTTATTTCTACCTAATATGGTTTGTACACAAAAAAAGCAATAAAATCAATGTAAAAACTCATTTAACGAAATAGTTTTGTTGTAAGCCCATTTCGTCCAAAATCTCCTTGGACTCGAAAATTTTGGGGTGTAAGTACTTGGGGTCAAAATTTTTAATTTTTTTATTTTATTTTATTTTAGACTAATGTGGTTTATACACAACCAAAAGCAATAAAATCAATGTAAAAACTCATTTAACGAAATAGTTTTGTTGTAAGCCCATTTCGTCCAAAATCTCCTTGGACTCAAAAATTTTGGGGTGTAAGTACTTGGGGTTCAAATTTAAATTTTTATTTTATTTTTTATCTAATATGGTTTGATACACAACCAAAAGCAATAAAATCAATGTAAAAACTCATTTAACGAAATAGTTTTGCTGTAAGCCCATTTCGTCCAAAATCTCCTTGGACTCGAAAATTTTGGGGTGTAAGTACTTGGGGTCCAAATTTTTAATAATTTTATTTATGTCTAATATGGTTTGATACACAACAAAAAGCAATAAAATCAATGTAAAAACTCATTTAACGAAATAGTTTTGTTGTAAGCCTATTTCGTCCAAAATCTCCTTGGACTCTAAAATTTTGGGGTGTAAGTACTTGGGGTCCAAATTTTTAATTTTTTTATTTTTGTCTAATATGGTTTGATACACAACCAAAAGCAATAAAATCGATGTAAAAACTCATTTAACGAAATAGTTTTGTTGTAAGCCCATTTTGTCCAAAATCTCCTTGGATAGGAAAATTTTGGGGTGTAAGTACTTGGGGTCCAAATTATTATTTTTTTTTATTTTTGTCTAATATGGTTTGATACACAACAAAAACCAATAAAATCAATGTAAAAACTCATTTAACGAAATAGTTTTGTTGTAAGCCCATTTCGTCCAAAATCTCCTTGGATAGGAAAATTTTGGGGTGTAAGTACTTGGGGTCCAAATTATTATTTTTTTTTATTTTTGTCTAATATGGTTTGATACACAACAAAAACCAATAAAATCAATGTAAAAACTCATTTAACGAAATAGTTTTGTTGTAAGCCCATTTTGTCCAAAATCTACTTGGACTCGAAAATTTTCGAGTGTAAGTACGTGGTGTACAATACGTCAATGAACCTGGTTGGGAATTATTATATTCTAGCAAATTCACGGATGCTAGTAGTATCGCAGTATAATCCCAATGCCTCAGTTCAGTTTATGTTGAATTAAATATTGCCGGCTACTTTCTGGTTGCGCCAAAGTACGCGTAATCACCATAAAATGTATCCAAGATTATAGCGGTGGTTCAAAATGTACAGGTACAGTAATGTCGTATCCAAAGGTAATGCGAGGTCCAAAATTATCGAGTGCTGGTTGCCGTGTCCAATTAAAATGCGTGGGTCAAATCCTTTTCGATGCGATGTTTCTCAAAATCCAGGTATAATGCGGGTCGATATTTTATCAAAGGCGGTATCTCGAATATCCAACTACGTTCCGGTATAATTTCACAAAAAAGACTGTATAATTTAATCACTGTTTATTGTTTTTTAGATGTGTTCTAAATCACTGTATATTTGCTAATAATCCAATTTTTGACATATAATTTTGATTTTCAAAAAAGAAAGTTAACATTTATATATAAAAAAATAAGAATTTATGACATCTAGTATTTCAACATTAAACTAAATTAATTTTTACCCTTAACCATAAAAATTTATACATATGCCATAATAAAGGTTTGTACCTAATTATTGTAAATAATATTTCTAACTGTCACCGATAAATAAACAATAAGCATCAGCTGTCGTGAATGGTAAATCCAATAGTGTACAATTTAAGGTAAATATATACAAAATAATGTAAATTAATCAATTAAAAACTTAATAATAAAATTCTAATGTTTTATATAATGCAACTTTTTCTAAATTATGTACTTATTTTTTAGATTACAATGTTCATTTTGCGTCATCATACCGTGCGGTTAAACTCCTACGAAATTTGATTGAAGGTCACAAGATCAGCTGTTGATTTTAGATAAGTAGTTTTGCGTGAAATATTAAATTAAGAATTAATTCTTTGTGTTTTTTAGGAATCAGCTTGCGGTCCATTCATCAGCTTTAACATACTCCGCCACCGTTAACGACTTTTCGTTAACACACAGGTAACTTGCAAATTTTTACGATTGGTCGCTGTAACGTTGAACTTGAAGTTTTGGTGGTTACCACTCGAATCAGATCGTCGTCACCAGAATGTGTTTCCAGAATTCGTCCAAGCGGCCATTTACAAACTGGAAGATCGTCTTCTTTGATAATAACTATGTCACCAACTTTAATGTTTTCCTTAGGTTGTTGCCATTTACGCCTCTGTTGAAGGTTATTTATGTAATCCGTGCGATATTTATTCCAAAATATTTGTATTCTAGATTGAATACGTTGCCATCTGGATAATGTGGAATCTGCTGAAGTTATATGTGACTCTGGAACGGACCCGGTGGATGTCCCTATCAGGAAATGAGCAGGCGTTAATACTTCATAGTCATCATCTGTCGACGTAGTACACAACGGGCGGGAGTTCAAGATGTTCTCGATTTGACATAACATTGTTGCCATTTCTTCGAAAGTAAGGTTTACGTTACCCGTCTTTTTTAACAAATGAGTCTTCACAGATTTCACGGCGGATTCCCATAATCCACCGAAATGAGGGGATGCCGGTGGAATGAGATGCCAAGCTATACCATTCTCGCTTAAAAATTCTGAAAGTATATAATTTTGGTTAATGTTTTTAATAAGCTTGCATGCATCATTTAGGATTCTCTTCGCTCCGACAAAATTTGATCCATTATCCGTGTATATTCCTTTTGGAACTCCTCGCCTTGCAGTAAAACGCCTCAAAGCAGCTAGAAAAGCGTCGCTAGTAAGATCACTTACTGGTTCTATGTGAACTGCCTTGACGGACAGACAAACGAATATACAAAGATACCCTTTAATAGGGTTAGTTCCACCTCTGCCCTTCTTTGCAGCGAAGTACAGTGGGCCAGCGAAGTCTATACCACAGTTGGTAAATGGTTTTGACGGTACTATTCTCGTCGCCGGTAGATTTCCCATTAACTGTGAACTGGTTTTACGGGCATATTTGGTACAGATTACACAATTTTTCAAAATTGACCTTATCTTGGTGCGTCCTTTAACTATCCAATATTTTTGTCTTATTATATTGTTAGTGAGTGTGGGCCCTGCGTGCAAATTTTTGAAGTGCGTCTCCCATACCAGTCTGTTGGTAAAAATATGATTTGACGGAACTATCACTGGGTGTTTACTATCATAATCACAATCGGCATTGGCTAGTCTACCACCCACTCTCAACACTCCTGATACATCTATAAATGGGGCTAGCGATAGTAAATTCGATTTGCTGCTCACAATTTTATGTGTGCGTAAATGGTTGATATCCTCCCGAAATTCTGTAGCTTGCATCCAAATGAAACATAGAATTTTAGCAACTTCAATCTCTTTCGATTTCAATTCACCGGAAAATCGTTGCGCGGGATTTCTCGTTCTCAAATTTATAGTAAAGCGCTTTACTGCTACCACTCGGAATATTTTTTGTAATTTCGATGTTCTTTCAAACAAAGTATCCAACCAGTCGTCCTGCACTACAGCTTGAAATGTGTCTATTGGTAATTTGATTTTGCTAAGCTCAGCTTGAATCGCAGTTTCGTCTAAAGTTGTTGAGTGAGTAGTCAGCCAAAGAGTTTCGGGTTGTTTTAGCCAACTTGGTCCGTGCCACCATTGTTCTAAGTCGACCAGTTTTAGTGGAGATACTCCTCGGGAACCATGATCAGCTGGGTTATCAGAGGATCTAACATAAGTCCAATGTTTCCGGGATAATTTATCTAGTATCTGACTCGTCCGGTTCGCCACAAATGTCTTCCATCTCGCAAGATAAGTAGATAACCAAGCTAGGACGATAGCTGAGTCAGTCCTTGCATAACACATTGCGTTGGGTGCAATTGTTTCTTTCACCGTGAACATGAGTTTCGTTAATAAATGTGCTGCACACAACTCGAATCTAGGCAAAGAAACCCTTTTTACAGGCGCAACCTTTGTTTTCGCGGTCAAGAAATTTACCGAAATTTCTCCTAATTTATTTATGGTTCTGCTGTAGATAACGGCGCAATAAGCCACCTCACTTGCATCTGCGAAACCATGTATTTGCATAGTTTCATAATGATCCGTGAACCTCTTTATTTTTATATTTTCAAAATATTTAAATTCGTCTCTGACCTTCCTGTACATTTTGTAATAACACTCTGGCAGCTTATCATCCCAATCTAATTTTAAAAGCCAGAGCCTTTGGAATAATATCTTTAAAATTATAGTTGAAGGAGCTAAAAATCCTAATGGATCAAACACTCGGGAAGCTTCGGATATTACTTTCCGCTTTGTTATCTCTGTATTTTGCTCTGGACACACCCTGAACGTTAATACATCAGATGTAGGATGCCAATGTAGTCCCAGAACCGTCACTGCCGAATTGCCCCCATCACTGCATAATTTTGTTGTAATTTCTTTGGATCCTTCATCTGACAGACATTCTACATTAGATTGCCATTTTCGCAATACAAAACCTCCTTGTAGCAAAACTTTCATCATCATTTCTTTGAGTCGAACCGCACCTTCTAGATCACAAGAACCAGATAAAAAGTCGTCGACGTAAAAATCGTTCCTGATATGCTGAGTGATTGTCTCTTCTCCAATGTCTCGAGCCAACTGCTGAAGAGTGCGTATCGCTAAATATGCAGAACAAGCGAGTCCGAATGTGACGCGATTTAGCTTGTAATGTCTTATTTTCTCATTAGGATGTTCACGCCATAAGACACGTTGATAGTCTGCATCGTCAGGGAATACTAAAACTTGCCTATACATTTTTTCGATGTCGGCAGTGATCGCGATTCGGTGTTGTCTAAACCTCATAAGTGTAGCCCATAATGTTGGTTGAATGGTTGGACCAACCATCAATTTGTCATTCAGAGAAACGCCTGTTGAGCTCTTGCTTGAGCCATCGAAAACTACTCGAACCTTTGTAGTGTCACTTGTTTCTTTGATCACAGAATGATGCGGCAGATAGTACGAACGCGAATCATTTATGGTGTCATGTTGAGAAATTTCCGTCATATGCCCCATTTCGATATACTCTCTGATTTGATTGACATACTGTTCCTTTAATTTCGAATTATAGTTTAACTTGCGTTCCAGTGATAGAAAACGGTGTGTTGCGACTTTTAAGGAGTTCCCCAATTTTGGTGATTTAGTTTTAAATGGAAGTTTAACCATATATCTGCCATCTTTCTGCCTTTTATGTGTACGGTCGTAAATTTCCTCGCATTCAGCTTCCTCTGGAGAAACGTTATCAATATTTGGTATCTCTTCAATTTTCCAAAATCGTTGAAGAATTTCGTCAACATTTACATCAATTTGCACATTTGGAGACGTGTAGGAACATAAAGCATTCTCATCTGGTGCAGATTTCGGTTGACCAGATACTATCCAACCAAACACAGTTTTCTGTAAAAGTATAGAGTTAAACTGCCTTTTGCCATTCTCAAGAATTGTGAAAAATTGATCAGCTCCAATTAGAAAGTCTATGGGACCTGGTGTGTCGAAATTGATGTCAGCCAACTCCATATTTTCAATTAACCTTTTATCCTGAATATCAATGGGGTATCTTGGTAGATAAGATGGTAACTGGCTGATTATTAACGCGTTCACTTTTATTTGTATACTGGGATTATATAGGGATCTCATCATTATACACGCCTTTCCTCTCGAAACCATAGTGCCAGATGTAAGACCCGTTATATTCACATTTGCTCTTTGCCTTTCTATTTGTAACTTTTGTGCGCAATTTTCAGAAATAAATGAACATTGGGATCCTGAATCCAGCAGTATTCGACATTTATGTTGTTTTCCAAATTTATCATTCACTAAAACAATTGCCGTTGGCAGAATCGCTTGAGGTTGTCCAACCGGTAAATGTTTCACTTTTAACATTGCATTGCAGCTTGTTGATTCTTGTTGCTCCGTTGAACAAACCGTTGACTTGTTCTCTTGATTTTCCACCGTTATCTCAGGATGTAACGTTAAATGATGTCGTCGTCTACAAATCCTGCAACTATATTTAGATTTGCAAACCGTTGATTGGTGAGTAGACGAAAGACAGTTGAAACACAATTTTTTGTCTGCTACTAACTGTTTTCGCTTAGAACTGGGTAGCTCCATATATGTCTCGCAGTTACCTAGGTAATGCTCTCCTGAACATAAGGGACAAACAACCGTGTATGATTGCGACATCAAAAAACTGACCCGTTTCGAAGGATTGGAACGTTTTATTTGGCCTGCATTTAAACTTTCTAAAGCATCGCTTCTTTTATTAAGAAATTTAAATAGTTGATTGAGCGTAGGAAAATCCACCTCAGCAGTCTCGTGGGCCCATGCTTCTTTCGTATCGACATCTAATTTATTTGTTAAAATATAAATTAGCCACGGATCACGCCCTTCAGCTTGATCCCCAAGCACCTTTAGTCCTCTCATTACTTCATCGGAGCTATCTGACAAATGACGAAGTGATTTTGCGCAGTTTGGTAATACGTTTGATTGTTCCATAAATTGTTTTAATAATGCGTTTTAATAAATTGTTTTAATAAACACTACGTGTTTACGTTTATCGTACCTTGCCTTTATCTTGTCCCATACTTCATCATAATTAGCGTTTGTAATAGTAAAATGATTAATCAAGGCGTACGCTTCGCCTTTCAGTAGTCCCTTTAAGTATTGCAGCTTATGTACTTTCGAAATATGGGTGTTATTATGAATTGATGCCTCAAAAAGATCGCGGAACGATGGAAATTCGAAATATTCCCCACTGAATGAGGGAATATTTACGCGCGGCAAACGAACTTCACTTTCTCTTCTATTAATCGAGGATATTTCCTGAATAAAATTGCTTTGGTTTAATAGCAATTCCTCCATCGTGGTATTCCATTGAGCAATGTTTTCCTCAATTAATTTTTCCCATTGGAAAAGCCTTTTCCTTAAATCAACATGACTACTTTCGATCTTGTCTACTGATTTCAAATTCGCGTCATCAAATCTTCCCTTGACCGTTTTCTCGAGAGTTTGGAATTCTTTCCACTCATCGGATAATATAGCTAAGCATGCTCTAACTTCGTTTATGCGAGTATTCTCGGTGAATGTTATAACTTGCGCTTTAATAGATTCGTAGCTTTTTAGAATACGCTTCAATGCTCTTGCTTCCGCCATTTTTATGGTTCGCCAAAAAGTGGTAAAGAACGCGGTAATTTATTCACAGATAATTCACTTTTTATGCACACAGATTTCTCGATATTATTAAAGAATTAATAAGAGTTCACGGTTGAAATTATAATTCTTTCAAACACTATTTCACGTTTGTATTTGGCACTTATGAATTATTAATGTTCTTACTTACAGTTTTATCAAAGAACGGTATTTCCGATCCGGCTCGAAGGACCATGTACAATACGTCAATGAACCTGGTTGGGAATTATTATATTCTAGCAAATTCACGGATGCTAGTAGTATCGCAGTATAATCCCAATGCGTCAGTTCAGTTTATGTTGAATTAAATATTGCCGGCTACTTTCTGGTTGCGCCAAAGTACGCGTAATCACCATAAAATGTATCCAAGATTATAGCGGTGGTTCAAAATGTACAGGTACAGTAATGTCGTATCCAAAGGTAATGCGAGGTCCAAAATTATCGAGTGCTGGTTGCCGTGTCCAATTAAAATGCGTGGGTCAAATCCTTTTCGATGCGATGTTTCTCAAAATCCAGGTATAATGCGGGTCGATATTTTATCAAAGGCGGTATCTCGAATATCCAATTACGTTCCGGTATAATTTCACAAAAAAACTGTATAATTTAATCACTGTTTATTGTTTTTTAGATGTGTTCTAAATCACTGTATATTTGCTAATAATCCAATTTTTGACATATAATTTTGATTTTCAAAAAAGAAAGTTAACGTTTATATATAAAAAAATAAGAATTTATGACATCTAGTATTTCAACATTAAACTAAATTAATTTTTACCCTTAACCATAAAAATTTATACATATGCCATAATTAATTTTTGTACCTAATTATTGTAAATAATATTTCTAACTATCACCGATAAATAAACAATAAGCATCAGCTGTCGTGAATGGTAAATCCAATAGTGTACAATTTAAGGTAAATATATACAAAATAATGTAAATTAATCAATTAAAAACTTAATAATAAAATTCTAATGTTTTATATAATGCAACTTTTTCTAAATTATGTACTTATTTTGTAGATTACAATGTTCATTTTGCGTCATCATACCGTGCGGTTAAACTCCTACGAAATTTGATTGAAGGTCACAAGATCAGCTGTTGATTTTAGATAAGTAGTTTTGCGTGAAATATTAAATTAAGAATTAATTCTTTGTGTTTTTTAGGAATCAGCTTGCGGTCCATTCATTAGCTTTAACGCGTGGGGTCCACATTTTTAATTTTTTTATTTTTGTCTAATATGGGTTGATACACAACCAAAAACAATAAAATCAATGTAAAAACTCATTTAACGAAATAGTTTTGTTGTAAGCCCATTTTGTCCAAAATCTACTTGGACTCGAAAATTTTGGGGTGTAAGTACTTGGGGTCCAAATTTTTAATTTTTTTATTTTTGTCTAATATGGTTTGATACACAACAAAAAGCAATAAAATCAATGTAAAAACTCATTTAACGAAATAGTTTTGTTGTAAGCCCATTTCGTCCAAAATCTCCTTGGACTCGAAAATTTTGGGGTGTAAGTACTTTGGGTCCAAATTTTTAATTTTTTTATTTTTGTCTAATATGGTTTGATACACAACAAAAAGCAATAAAATCAATGTAAAAACTCATTTAACGAAATAGTTTTTTTGTAAGCCCATTTCGTCCAAAATCTCCTTGGACTCGAAAATTTTGGGATGTAAGTACCTGGGGTTCAAATTTTTAATTTTTTTATTCTTGTCTAATATGGTTTGATACACAACCAAAAACAATAATATCAATGTAAAAACTCAATTAACGAAATAGTTTTGTTGTAAGCCCATTTCGTCTAAGATCTACTTGGACTCGAAAATTTTGGGGTGTACGTATTTGCGGTCCAAATTTTAAATTTCATTATTTTTGTCTAATATGGTTTGATACAGAACAAAAAGCAATACAATCAATATAAAAACTCATTTAACGAAATAGTTTTGTTGTAAGCCCATTTTGTAAAAAATCTACTTGGACTCGAAAATTATGGAGTGTAAGTACTTGGGGTTCAAATTTTTAATTTTTTATTTCTACCTAATAAGGTTTGTACACAGAAAAAAGCAATAAAATCAATGTAAAAACTCATTTAACGAAATAGTTTTGTTGTAAGCCCATTTTGTCCAAAATCTACTTGGACTCGAAAATTTTGGAGTGTAAGTACCGTGGGATCCAAATTTTTAAGTTTTTTATTTTTGTCTAATATGGTTTGATACACAACCAAAAACAATAAAATCAATGTAAAAACTCATTTAACGAAATAGTTTTGTTGTAAGCTTATTTTGTCCAAAATCTACTTGGACTCGAAAATTTTGGGGTGTAAGTACTTGGTATCCAAATTTTTAATTTTTTTATTTTTGTCTAATATGGTTTGATACACAACCAAAAGCAATAAAATCAATGTAAAAACTCATTTAACGAAATAGTTTTGTTGTAAGCCCATTTCGTCCAAAATCTCCTTGGACTCGAACATTTTGGGGTGTAAGTACTTGGGGTCCTAATTTTTAATTTTTTTATTTTTGTCTAATATGGTTTGATACACAACAAAAAGCAATAAAATCAATTTAAAAACTCATTTAACGAAATAGTTTTTTTGTAAGCCCATTTCGTCCAAAATCTCCTTGGACTCGAAAATTTTGGGATTTAAGTACCTGGGGTTCAAATTTTTAATTTTTTTATTTTTGTCTAATATGGTTTGATACACAACCAAAAACAATAATATCAATGTAAATTTCAATTAACGAAATAGTTTTATTGTAAGCCCATTTCGGCTAAGATCTACTTGGACTCGAAAATTTTGGAGTGTAAGTACTTGGGGTCCAAATTTTAAATTTTTTTATTTTTGTCTAATATGGTTTGATACAGAACAAAAAGCAATAAAATCAATGTAAAAACTCATTTAACGAAATAGTTTTGTTGTAAGCCCATTTCGTCTAAAATCTCCTTGGACTCGAAAATTTTGGGGTGTAAGTACTTGGGGTCTAAATTTTTAATTTTTTTATTTTTGTCTTATATGGTTTGATACACAACCAAAATCAATAAAATCAATGTAAAAACTCATTTAACGAAATAGGTTTGTTGTAAGCCCATTTCGTCCAAAATCTCCTTGGACTCGAAAATTTTGGGGTGTAAGTACTTGGGGTTCAAATTTTAAATTTTTTTTTTGTCTAATATGGTTTGATACACAACCAAAAGCAATAAAATCAATGTAAAACTAATTTAACGAATTAGTTTTGTTGTAAGCCCATTTTGTCCAAAATCTACTTGGACTCGAAAATTTTGGAATGTAAGTACTTGAGGTCCAAATCATTAATTTTTTTATTTTTGTCTAATATGGTTTGATACACAACCAAAAACAATAAAATCAATATAAAAACTCATTTAACGAAATAGTTTTGTTGTAAGCCCATTTCGTCCAAAATCTCCTTGGACTCGAAAATTTTGGGGTGTAGGTACTTGGGGTCCAAATTTTTAATTTTTTTATTTTAGTCTAATGTGGTTTGATACACAACCAAAAGCAATAAAATCAATGTAAAAACTCATTTAACGAAATAGTTTTGTTGTTATCCCGTTTCGTCCAAAATCTCCTTGGAATCGAAAATTTTGGGGTGTAAGTACTTGGGTTCCAAATTTTAATTTTTTTTTTATTTTTTGTCTAATATGGTTTGATACACAACCAAAAGCAATAAAATCAATGTAAAAACTCATTTAACGAAATAGTTTTGATGTAAGCCCATTTTGTCCAAAATCTCCTTGGACTCGAAAATTTTGGGGTGTAAGTGCTTGAGGTCTAAACTATTAATTTTTTTATTTTTGTCTAATATGGTTTGATACACAACAAAAAGCAATAAAATCAATATAAAAACTTATTTAACGAAATAGTTTTGTTGTAAGCCCATTTCGTCCAAAATCTCCTTGGACTCGAAAATTTTGGGGTGTAAGTACTTGGGGTCCAAATTTTTATTTTTTTTATTTTACTCTAATGTGGTTTGATACACAACCAAAAGCAATAAAATCAATGTAAAAACTCATTTAACGAAATAGTTTTGTTGTAAGCTTATTTCGTCCAAAATCTCCGTGATCTCGAAAATTTTGGGGTGTAAGTACCTGGCGTCCAAATTTTTAATTTTTTTATTTTAGTCTAATGTGGTTTGATACACAACCAAAAGCAATAAAATCAATGTAAAAACTCATTTAACGAAATAGTTTTGTTGTAAGCCCATTTCGTCCAAAATCTCCTTGGACTCGAAAATTTTGGGGTGTAAGTACTTGGGGTCCAAATTATTAATTTTTTTATTTTTGTCTAATATGGTTTGATACACAACCAAACGCAATAAAATCAATGTAAAAACTCATTTAACGAAATAGTTTTGTTGTAAGCCCATTTCTTCCAAAATCTCCTTGGACTCGAAAATTTTGGGGTGTAAGTACTTGGGGTCCAAATTTTTAATGTTTTTATTTTTGTCTAATATGGTTTGATACACAACAAAAAGCAATAAAATCAATGTAAAAACTCATTTAACGAAATAGTTTTGTTGTAAGAATATTCCGTCCAAAATCTCCTTGGACTCGAAGATTTTGGGGTGTTACTACTTGGGGTCCAAATTTTAAATTTTTTTATTTCTACCTAATATGGTTTGTACACAACAAAAAGCAATAAAATCAATGTAAAAACTCATTTAACGAAATAGTTTTGTTGTAAGCCCATTTCGTCCAAAATCTCCTTGGACTCGAACATTTTGGTGTGTAAGTACTTGGGATCCAAATTTTAAATTTTTTTATTTTTGTCTAATATGGTTTGATACACAACCAAAAGCAATAAAATCAATGTAAAAACTAATTTAACGAAATAGTTTTGTTGTAAGCCCATTTCGTCCAAAATCTCCTTGGACTCGAAAATTTTGGGGTGTAAGTACTTGGGGTCCAAATTTTTAATTTTATTATTTTTGTCTAATTTGGTTTGATACACAACAAAAAGCAATAAAATCAATGTAAAAACTCATTTAACGAAATAGTTTTGTTGTAAGCCTATTTCGTCCAAAATCTCCTTGGACTCGAAAATTTTGGGGTGTAAGTACTTGAGGTCCAAATTATTATTTTTTTTATTTCTACCTAATAAGGTTTGTACACAAAAAAAGCAATAAATCAATATAAAAACTCATTAACGAAATAGTTTTGTTGTAAGCCCATTTCGTCCAAAATCTCCTTGGACTCGAACATTTTGGGGTGTAAGTACTTGGGATCCAAATTTTTAATTTTTTTATTTTTGTCAAATATGGTTTGATACACAACTAAAAACAGTAAAATCAATGTAAAAACTCATTTAACGAAATAGTTTTGTTGTAAGCATATTTCGTCCAAAATCTCCTTGGACTCGAAAATTTTGGGGTGTAAGTACTTGTGGTTCAAATTTTAAATATTTTTTTATTTTTGTCTAATATGGTTTGATACACAACCAAAAGCAATAAAATCAATGAAAAAACTCATTTAACGAAATAGTTTTGTTGTAAGCCCATTTCGTTCAAAATCTCCTTGGACTCGAACATTTTGGGGTGGAAGTACTTGGGATCCAAATTTTTAATTTTTTTATTTTTGTCTAATATGGTTTGATACACAACTAAAAACAATAAAATCAATGTAAAAACTCATTTAACGAAATAGTTTTGTTGTAAGCCTATTTCGTCCAAAATCTCCTTGGACTCTAAAATTTTGGAGTGTAAGTACTTGAAAAACTCATTTAACGAAATAGTTTTGTTGTAAGCCCATTTCGTCCAAAATCTCCTTGGACTCGAAAATTTTGGGGTGTAGGTACTTGGGGTCCAAATTTTTAATTTTTTTATTTTAGTCTAATGTGGTTTGATACACAAGCAAAAGCAATAAAATCAATGTAAAAACTCATTTAACGAAATAGTTTTGTTGTAATCCCGTTTCGTCCAAAATCTCCTTGGACTCGAAAATTTTGGGGTGTATGTACTTGGGGTTCAAATTTTAATTTTTTTTTTATTTTTTGTCTAATATGGTTTGATACACAACCAAAAGCAATTAAATCAATGTAAAAACTCATTTAACGAAATAGTTTTGATGTAAGCCCATTTTGTCCAAAATCTCCTTGGACTCGAAAATTTTGGGGTGTAAGTGCTTGGGGTCTAAACTAATAATTTTTTAATTTTTGTCTAATATGGTTTGATACACAACAAAAAGCAATAAAATCAATATAAAAACTCATTTAACGAAATAGTTTTGTTGTAAGCTTATTTCGTCCAAAATCTCCTTGATCTCGAAAATTTTGGGGTATAAGTACCTGGCGTCCAAATTTTTAATTTTTTTATTTTAGTCCAATGTGGTTTGATACACAACCAAAAGCAATAAAATCAATGTAAAAACTCATTTAACAAAATAGTTTTGTTGTAAGCTTATTTCGTCCAAAATCTCCTTGATCTCGAAAATTTTGGGGTGTAAGTACCTGGCGTCCAAATTTTTAATTTTTTTATTTTCGTCTAATGTGGTTTGATACACAACCAAAAGCAATAAAATCAATGTAAAAACTCATTTAACGAAATAGTTTTGTTGTAAGCCCATTTCGTCCAAAATCTCCTTGGACTCGAAAATTTTGGGGTGTAAGTACTTGGGGTCCAAATTTTTAATTTTTTTATTTTACTCTAATGTGGTTTGATACACAACCAAAAGCAATAAAATCAATGTAAAAACTCATTTAACGAAATAGTTTTGTTGTAAGCTTATTTCGTCCAAAATCTCCTTGATCTCGAAAATTTTGGGGTGTAAGTACCTGGCGTCCAAATTTTTAATTTTTTTATTTTAGTCTAATGTGGTTTGATACACAACCAAAAGCAATAAAATCAATGTAAAAACTCATTTAACGAAATAGTTTTGTTGTAAGCCCGTTTCGTCCAAAATCCCCTTGGACTCGAAAATTTTGGGGTGTAAGTACTTGGGGTCCAAATTTTTAATTTTTTTGTTGTCTAATATGGTTTGATACACAACAAAAAGCAATAAAATCAATGTAAAAACTCATTTTACGAAATAGTTTTGTTGTAAGCCTATTTCGTCCAAAATCTCCTTGGACTCGAAAATTTTGGTGTGTAAGTACTTGGGGTCCAAATTTTTAATTTTTTTATTTTAGTCTAATGTGGTTTGATACACAACCAAAAGCAATAAAATCAATGTAAAAACTCATTTAACGAAATAGTTTTGTTGTAAGCCGATTTCGTCCAAAATCTCCTTGGACTCGAAAATTTTGGGGTTTAAGTACTTGGGGTCCAAATTATTAATTTTTTTATTTTTGTCTAATATGGTTTGATACACAACCAAAAGCAATAAAATCAATGTAAAAACTAATTTAACGAAATAGTTTTGTTGTAAGCCTATTTCGTCCAAAATCTCCTTGGACTCGAAAATTTTGTGGTGTAAGTACTTGGGGTCCAAATTTTTAATGTTTTTATTTTGTCTAATATGGTTTGATAAACAACAAAAAGCAATAAAATCAATGTAAAAACTCATTTAACGAAATAGTTTTGTTGTAAGCCTATTCCGTCCAAAATCTCCTTGGACTCGAAAATTTTGGGGTGTTACTACTTGGGGTCCAAATTTTAAATTTTTTTATTTCTACCTAATATGGTTTGTACACAACAAAAAGCAATAAAATCAATGTAAAAACTCATTTAACGAAATAGTTTTGTTGTAAGCCCATTTCGTCCAAAATCTCCTTGGACTCGAAAATTTTGGGGTGTAAGTACTTGTGGTTCAAATTTTAAATATTTTTTTATTTTTGTCTAATATGGTTTGATACACAACCAAAAGCAATAAAATCAATGTAAAAACTCATTTAACGAAATAGTTTTGTTGTAAGCCCATTTCGTCCAAAATCTCCTTGGACTCGAACATTTTGGGGTGTAAGTACTTGGGATCCAAATTTTTAATTTTTTTATTTTTGTCTAATATGGTTTGATACACAACTAAAAACAGCAAAATCAATGTAAAAACTCATTTAACGAAATAGTTTTGTTGTAAGCCTATTTCGTCCAAAATCTCCTTGGACTCGAAAATTTTGGGGTGTAAGTACTTGGGGTCCAAATTATTAATTTTTTTATTTTTGTCTAATATGGTTTGATACACAACCAAAAGCAATAAAATCAATGTAAAAACTCATTTAACGAAATAGTTTTGTTGTAAGCCCATTTCGTCCAAAATCTCCTTGGACTCGAAAATTTTGGGGTGTAACTACTTGGGGTCCAAATTTTTAATTTTTTTATTTTTGTCTAATATGGTTTGATACACAACAAAAAGCAATAAAATCAATGTAAAAACTCATTTAACGAAATAGTTTTTTTTTGTGAGCCTATTTCGTCCAAAATCTCCTTGGACTCGAAAATTTTGGGGTGTTAGTACTTGGGGTCCAAATTTTTAATTTTTTTATTTTAGTCTAATGTGGTTTGATACACAACCAAAAGCAATAAAATCAATGTAAAAACTCATTTAACGAAATAGTTTTGTTGTAAGCCCATTTCGTCCAAAATCACCTTGGACTCGAAAATTTTGGGGTGTAAGTACTTGGGGTCCAAATTTTTAATTTTTTTATTTTAGTCTAATGTGGTTTGATACACAACCAAAAGCAATAAAATCAATGTAAAAACTCATTTAACGAAATTGTTTTGTTGTAAGCCCATTTCGTCCAAAATCTCCTTGGACTCGAAAATTTTGGGGTTTAAGTACTTGGGGTCCAAATTATTAATTTTTTTATTTTTGTCTAATATGGTTTGATACACAACAAAAAGCAATAAAATCAATGTTAAATCTCATTTAACGAAATAGTTTTGTTGTAAGCCCATTTCGTTCAAAATCTCCTTGGACTCGAAAATTTTGGGGTGTAAGTACTTGGGATCCAAAATTTTAATTTTTTTATTTTTGTCTTATATGGTATGATACACAACCAAAAGCAATAAAATCAATGTAAAAACTCATTTAACGAAATAGTTTTGTTTTAAGCCCATTTCGTCCAAAATCTCCTTGGACTCGAACATTTTGGGGTGTAAGTACTTGGGATCCAAATTTTTAATTTTTTTATTTTTGTCTAATATGGTTTGATACACAACTAAACACAGTAAAATCAATGTAAAAACTCATTTAACGAAATAGTTTTGTTGTAAGCCTATTTCGTCCAAAATCTCCTTGGACTCGAAAATTTTGGGGTGTAAGTACTTGGGGTTCAAATTTTAAATATTTTTTTATTTTTTGTCTAATATGGTTTGATACACAACCAAAAGCAATAAAATCAATGTTAAATCTCATTTAACGAAATAGTTTTGTTGTAAGCCTATTTCGTCCAAAATCTCCTTGGACTCGAAAATTTTGGGGGTGTAAGTACTTGGGGTTCAAATTTTAAATATTTTTTATTTTTTGTCTAATATGGTTTGATACACAACCAAAAGCAATAAAATCAATGTTAAATCTCATTTAACGAAATTGTTTTGTTGTAAGCCTATTTCGTCCAAAATCTCCTTGGACTCGAACATTTTGGGGGTGTAAGTACTTGGGTCCAAATTTTTAATGTTTTTATTTTTGTCTTATATGGTTTGATACACAACAAAAAGCAATAAAATCAATGTAAAAACTCATTTAACGAAATAGTTTTATTGTAAGCCCATTTCGTCCAAAATCTTATTGGACTTGAAAATTTTGGGGTGTAAGTACTTGGGGTCCAAATTATTATTTTTTTTATTTCTACCTAATATGGTTTGATACACAACAAAAAGCAATAAAATCAATGTAAAAACTCATTTAACGAAATAGTTTTGTTGTAAGCCCATTTCGTCCAAAATCTCCTTGGACTCGAAAATTTTGGGGTTGTTACTACTTGGGGTCCAAATTTTTAATTTTTTTTATTTTAGTCTAATGTTGTTTGATACACAACCAAAAGCAATAAAATCAATGTAAAAACTCATTTAACGAAATAGTTTTGTTGTAAGCCCATTTCGTGCAAAATCTCCTTGGACTCGAAAATTTTGGGGTGTAAGTACTTGGGGTCCAAATTTTTAATTTTTTATTTTTGTCCAATATGGTTTGATTCACAACCTAAAAGCAACAAAATCAATGTAAAAACTCATTGAACGAAATAGTTTTTGTTGTAAGCCCATTTCGTCCAAAATCTCCTTGGACTCGAACATTTTGGGGGGTAAGTACTTGGGATTCAAATTTTTAATTTTTTTATTTTTGTCTAATATGGTTTGATACACAACCAAAAACAGTAAAATCAATGTAAAAACTCATTTAACGAAATAGTTTTGTTGTAAGCCCATTTCGTCTAAAATCTCCTTGGACTCGAAAATGTTGGGGTGTAACTACTTGGGGTCCAAATTTTTAATTTTTTTATTTTTGTCTAATATGGTTTGATACACAACAAAAAGCAATAAAATCAATGAAAAACTCATTTAACGAAATAGTTTTGTTGTAAGCCTATTTCGTCCAAAATCTCCTTGGACTCGAAAACTTTGGGGTGTTACTACTTGGGGTCCAAATTTTAAATTGTTTTATTTCTACCTAATATGGTTTGTACACAAACAAAAGCAATAAAATCAATGTAAAAACTCATTTAACGAAATAGTTTTGTTGTAAGCCCATTTCGTCCAAAATCTCCTTGGACTCGAACATTTTGGGGTGTAAGTACTTAGGATCCAAATTTTAATTTTTTTATTATTGTCTAATACGGTTTGATACACAACCGAAAGCAATAAAATCAATGTAAAAACTAATTTAACGAAATAGTTTTGTTGTAAGCCTATTTCGTCCAAAATCTCCTTGGACTCGAAAATTTTGGGGTGTAAGTACTTGGGGTCCAAATTTTTATTGTTTTTATTTTTGTCTAATATGGTTTGATACACAACAAAAAGCAATAAAATCAATGTAAAAACTCATTTAACGAAATAGTTTTGTTGTAAGCCTATTTCGTCCAAAATCTCCTTGGACTCGAAAATTTTGGGGTGTTACTACTTGGGGTCCAAATTTTAAATTTTTTTATTTCTACCTAATATGGTTTGATACACAACAAAAAGCAATAAAATCAATGTAAAAACTCATTTAACGAAATAGTTTTGTTGTAAGCTCATTTCGTCCAAAATCTCCTTGGACTCGAACATTTTGGGGTGTAAGTACTTGGGATCCAAATTTTTAATTTTTTTATTTTTGTCTAATATGGTTTGATACACAACCAAAAGCAATAAAATCAATGTTAAATCTCATGTAACGAAATAGTTTTGTTGTAAGCCCATTTCGTCCAAAATCTCCTTGGACTCGAACATTTTGGGGTGTAAGTACTTGGGATCCAAATTTTTAATTTTTTTATTTCTGTCTAATATGGTTTGTACACAACAAAAAGCAATAAAATCAATGTAAAAACTCATTTAACGAAATAGTTTTGTTGTAAGTCTATTTCGCCCAAAATTTCCTTGGACTCAAAAATTTTGGAGTGTAAGTACTTGGGGTCTAAACTTTTAATTTTTTTATTTTTGTCTAATATGGTTTGATACACAACAAAAAGCAATAAAATCAATGTAAAAACTCATTTAACGAAATAGTTTTGTTGTAAGCCCATTCCGTCCAAAATCTCCTTGGACTCGAAAATTTTGGGGTGTAAGTACTTGGGATCCAAATTTTTAATTATTTTATTTTTGTCTAATATGGTTTGATACACAACAAAAAGCAATAAAATCAATGTAAAAACTCATTTAACGAAATAGTTTTGTTGTAAGCCCATTTCGTCCAAAATCTCCTTGGACTCGAACATTTTGGGGTGTAAGTACTTGGCGTCCAAATTTTTATTTTTTTTATTTTTGTCTAATATGGTTTGATACACAACCAAAAGCAATAAAATCAATGTAAAAACTAATTTAACGAAATAGTTTTGTTGTAAGCCCATTTCGTCCAAAATCTCCTTGGACTCGAAAATTTTGGGGTGTAAGTACTTGGGGTCCAAATTTTTAATGTTTTTATTTTTGTCTAATATGGTTTGATACACAACAAAAAGCAATAAAATCAATGTAAAAACTCATTTAACGAAATAGTTTTGTTGTAAGCCTATTTCGTCCAAAATCTCCTTGGACTCGAAAATTTTGGGGTGTTACTACTTGGGGTCCAAATTTTAAATTTTTTTATTTCTACCTAATATGGTTTATACACAACAAAAAGCAATAAAATCAATGTAAAAACTCATTTAACGAAATAGTTTTGTTGTAAGCCCATTTCGTCCAAAATCTCCTTGGACTCGAACATTTTGGGGTGTAAGTACTTGGGATCCAAATTTTTAATTTTTTTATTTTTGTCTAATATGGTTTGATACACAACCAAAAGCAATAAAATCAATGTTAAATCTCATTTAACGAAATAGTTTTGTTGTAAGCCCATTTCGTCCAAAATCTCCTTGAACTCGAAAATTTTGGGGTGTAAGTACTTGGGGTCCAAATTTTTAATTTTTTTATTTTTGTCTAATATGGTTTGATACACAACAAAAAGCAATAAAATCAATGTTAAATCTCATTTAACGAAATAGTTTTGTTGTAAGCCCATTTCGTCCAAAATCTCCTTGGACTCGAAAATTTTACTGTGTTACTACTTGGGGTCAAAATTTTTAATTTTTTTATTTTAGTCTAATGTGGTTTGATACACAACCAAAAGCAATAAAATCAATGTTAAAACTCATTTAACGAAATAGTTTTGTTGTAAGCCCATTTCGTCTAAAATCTCCTTGGACTCGAAAATTTTGGGGTGTAAGTACTTTGGGTCCAAATTATTAATTTTTTTTATTTTTGTCTAATATGGTTTGATACACAACCAAAAGCAATAAAATCAATGTAAAAACTCATTTAACGAAATAGTTTTGTTGTAAGCCCATGTCGTCCAAAATCTCCTTGGACTCGAAAATTTTAGAGTGTAAGTACTTGGGGTCCAAATTTTAAATTTTTTTATTTTTGTCTAATATGGTTCGATACACATTAAAAAGCAATAAAATCAATGTAAAAACTCATTTAACGAAATAGTTTTGTTGTAAGCCCATGTCGTCCAAAATCTCCTTGGACTCGAAAATTATAGAGTGTAAGTACTTGGGGTCCAAATTTTTAATTTTTTTATTTTTGTCTAATATGGTTTGATACACAACAAAAAGCAATAAAATCAATGTTAAATCTCATTTAACGAAATAGTTTTAATGTAAGCCCATTTCGTCCAAAATCTCCTTGGACTCGAAAATTTTACTGTGTTACTACTTGGGGTCAAAATTTTTAATTTTTTTATTTTAGTCTAATGTGGTTTGATACACAACCAAAAACAGTAAAATCAACGTAAAAACTCATTTAACGAAATAGTTTTGTTGTATGCCTATTTCGTCCAAAATCTCCTTGGACTCGAAAATTTTGGGGTGTTACTACTTGGGGTACAAATTTTTAATTTTTTTATTTCTACCTAACATGGTTTGTACACAACAAAAAGCAATAAAATCAATGTAAAAACTCATTTAACGAAATAGTTTTGTTGTAAGCCCATTTCGTCCAAAATCTCCTTGGACTCGAAAATTTTGGGGTGTAAGTACTTAGGAACCAAATTTTTAATTTTTTTATTTTTGTCTAATATGGTTTGATACACAACCAAAAGCAATAAAATCAATGTATAAACTAATTTAATGAAATAGTTTTTTTGTAAGCCTTTTTCGTCCAAAATCTCCTTGGACTCGAACATTTTGGGGTGTAGGTACTTGGGATCCAAATTTTTAATTTTTTTATTTTTGTCTAATATGGTTTGATACACAACCAAAAGCAATAAAATCAATGTAAAAACTCATTTAACGAAATAGTTTTGTTGTAAGCCTATTTCGTCCAAAATCTCCTTGGACTCGAACATTTTGGGGTGTAAGTACTTGGGGTCCAAATTTTTAATTTTTTTATTTTTGTCTAATATGGTTTAATACACAACAAAAACCAATAAAATCAATGTAAAAACTCATTAACCGAAACAGTTTTGTTGTAAGCCCAGTTCGTCCAAAATCTCCTTGGACTCGAAAATTTTGGGGTGTGTAAGTACTTGGGGTCCTAATTATTAATTTTTTTATTTCTACCTAATATGGTTTGTACACAACAAAAAGCAATAAAATCAATGTAAAAACTCATTTAACGAAATAGTTTTGTTGTAAGCCCATTTTGTCTAAAATCTCCTTGGACTCGAACATTTTGGGGTGTTACTACTTGGGGTCTAAACTTTTAATTTTTTTATTTTTGTCTAATATGGTTTGATATACAACAAAAAGCAATAAAATCAATGTAAAAACTCATTTAACGAAATAGTTTTGTTGTAAGCCGATTTCGTCCAAAATCTCCTTCGACTCGAAAATTTTGGTGTGTAAGTACTTGGGATCCAAATTTTTAATTTTTTTATTTTTGTCTAATATGGTTTAATACACAACTAAAAGCAATAAAATTAATGTTAAATCTCATTTAACGAAATAGTTTTGTCGTAAGCCCATTTCGTCCAAAATCTCCTTGGACTCGAACATTTTGGGGTGTAAGAACTTGGGATCCAAATTTTTAATTTTTTTAGTTTCGTCTAATATGGTTTGATACACAACTAAAAACAGTAAAATCAATGTAAAAACTCATTTAACGAAATAGTTTTGTTGTTAGCCTATTTCGTCCAAAATCTCCTTGGACTCGAAAATTTAGGGGTGTAAGTACTTGGGGTCCAAATTTTTAATTTTTTTATTTTTGTCTAATATGGTTTGATACACAACCAAAAGCAATAAAATCAATGTAAAAACTCATTTAACGAAATAGTTTTGTTGTAAGCCCATTTCGTCCAAAATCTCCTTAGACTCGAACATTTTGGGGTGTAAGTACTTGGGGTCCAAACTTTTAATTTTTTTATTTTTGTCTAATATGGTTTGATACACAACAAAAACCAATAAAATCAATGTAAAAACTCATTTAACGAAATAGTTTTGTTGTAAGCCCATTTCGTCCAAAATCTCCTTAGACTCGAAAATTTTGGGGTGTGTAAGTACTTGGGGTATAAATTATTAATTTTTTTATTTCTACCTAATATGGTTTATACACAACCAAAAGCAATAAAATCAATGTAAAAACTCATTTAACGAAATAGTTTTGTGGTACGCCTATTTCGTCCAAAATCTCCTTGGACTCGAAAATTTAGGGGTGTAAGTACTTGGGTCCAAATTTTTAATTTTTTTATTTTTGTCTAATATGGTTTGATACACAACAAAAAGCAATAAAATCAATGTAAAAATTCATTTAACGAAATAGTTTCGTTGTAAGCCCATTTCGTCCAAAATCTCCTTGGACTCGAAAATTTAGGGGTGTAAGTACTTGGGGTCCAAATTTTTAATTTTTTTATTTTAGTCTTATATGGTTTGATACACAACCAAAAGCAATAAAATCAATGTAAAAACTCATTTAACGAAATAGTTTTGTTTTAAGCCCATTTCGTCCAAAATATCCTTGGACTCGAACATTTTGGGGTGTAAGTACTTGGGATCCAAATTTTTAATTTTTTTATTTTTGTCTAATATGGTTTGATACACAACCAAAAGCAATAAAATCAATGTTAAATCTCATTTAACGAAATAGTTTTGTTGTAAGCCCATTTCGTCCAAAATCTTCTTGGACTCGAAAATTTTGGGGTGTTACTACTTTGGGTCCAAATTTTAAATTTTTTTATTTCTACCTAATATGGTTTGATACACAACCAAAAGCAATAAAATCAATGTTAAATCTCATTTAACGAAATAGTTTTGTTGTTAGCCTATTTCGTCCAAAATCTCCTTGGACTCGAAAATTTAGGGGTGTAAGTACTTGGGGTCCAAATTTTTAATTTTTTTATTTTTGTCTAATATGGTTTGATACACAACCAAAAGCAATAAAATCAATGTAAAAACTAATTTAACGCAATAGTTTTGTTTTAAGCCCATTTCGTCTAAAATCTCCTTGGACTCGAACATTTTGGGGTGTAAGTACTTGGGGTCCAAATTTTTAATGTTTTTATATTTGTCTAATATGGTTTAATACACAACAAAAAGCAATAAAATCAATGTAAAAATTCATTTAACGAAATAGTTTTGTTGTAAGCCTATTTCGTCCGAAATCTCCTTGGACTCGAAAATTTTGGGGTGTTACTACTTACGGTCCAAATTTTTAATTTTTTTATTTTAGTCTAATGTGGTTTGATACACAACCAAAAGCAATAAAATTAATGTAAAAATTCATTTAACGAAATAGTTTTGTTGTAAGCCCATTTCGTCCAAAATCTCCTTGGACTCGAAAATTTTGGGGTGTTACTACTTGGGGTCCAAATTTTTAATTTTTTTATTTCTAACTAATATGGTTTGATACACAACCAAAAGCAATAAAATTAATGTAAAAACTCATTTAACGAAATAGTTTTGTTGTTAGCCTATTTCGTCCAAAATCTCCTTGGACTCGAAAATTTAGGGGTGTAAGTACTTGGGGTCCAAATTTTTAATTTTTTTATTTTTGTCTAATATGGTTTGATTCACAACCAAAAGCAATAAAATCAATGTAAAAACTCATTAAACGAAATAGTTTTGTTGTAAGCCCATTTCGTCCAAAATCTCCTTGGACTCGAACATTTTGGGGTGTAAGTACTTGGGATCCAAATTTTTAATTTTTTTATTTTTGTCTAATATGGTTTGATACACAACCAAAAGCAATAAAATCAATGTTAAATCTCAATGTTTTGTTGTAAGCCCATTTCGTCCAAAATCTCCTTGGACTCGAACATTTAGGGGTGTAAGTACTTGGGGTCCAAATTTTTAATTTCTTTATTTTTGTCTAATTTGGTTTGATACACAACAAAAAGCAATAAAATCAATGTAAAAACTCATTTAACGAAATAGTTTTGTTGTAAGCCCATTTCGTCCAAAATCTCCTTGGACTCGAGGTGTAAGTACTTGGGGTCCAAATTTTTAATTTTTTTACTTTTGTCTAATATGGTTTGATACACAACAAAAAGCAATAAAATCAATGTAAAAACTCATTTAACGAAATAGTTTTGTTGTAAGCCCATTTCGTCCAAAATCTCCTTGGACTCGAGTTGTAAGTACTTGGGGCCCAAATTTTTAATTTTTTTACTTTTGTCTAATATGGTTTGATACACAACAAAAAGCAATAAAATCAATGTAAAAACTCATTTAACGAAATAGTTTTGTTGTAAGCCCATTTCGTCCAAAATCTCCTTGGACTCGAAAATTTAGGGGTGTTACTACTTGGGGTCCAAATTTTTAATTTTTTTATTTTTGTCTAATATGGTTTGATACACAACAAAAAGCAATAAAATCTATGTAAAAACTCATTTAACGAAATAGTTTTGTTTTAAGCCTATTTCGTCTAAAATCTTCTTGGACTCGAAAATTTAGGGGTGTAAGTACTTGGGGTCCAAATTTTTAATGTTTTTATTTTTGTCTTATATGGTTTGATACACAACAAAAAGCAATAAAATCAATGTAAAAACTCATTTAACGAAATAGTTTTGTTGTAAGCCCATTTCGTCCAAAATCTCCTTGGACTCGAAAATTTAGGGGTGTTACTACTTGGGGTCCAAATTTTTAATTTTTTTATTTTTGTCTAATATGGTTTGATACACAACAAAAAGCAATAAAATCAATGTAAAAACTCATTTAACGAAATAGTTTTGTTGTAAGCCCATTTCGTCCAAAATCTCCTTGGACTCGAAAATTTAGGGGTGTTACTACTTGGGGTCCAAATTTTTAATTTTTTTATTTTTGTCTAATATGGTTTGATACACAACAAAAAGCAATAAAATCAATGTAAAAACTCATTTAACGAAATAGTTTTGTTGTAAGCCCATTTCGTCCAAAATCTCCTTGGACTCGAAAATTTTGGGGTGTAAGTACTTGGGGTCCAAATTAATAATTTTTTTATTTCTACCTAATATGGTTTGTACACAAAAAAAATTAATAAAATCAATGTAAAAACTCATTAAACGAAATAGTTTTGTTGTAAGCCTATTTCGTCCAAAATCTCCTTGGACTCGACAATTTTGGGGTGATACTACTTGGGGTCCAAATTTTTAATTTTTTTATTTTAGTCTAATGTGGCTTGATACACAACCAAAAGCAATAAAATCAATGTAAAAACTCATTTAACGAAATAGTTTTGTTGTAAGCCCATTTCGTCCAAAATCTCCTTGGACTCGAAAATTTTGGATGTAAGTACTTGGGGTCCAAATTATTAATTTTTTTATTTTTGTCTAATATGGTTTGATACACAACCAAAAAAATAAAATCAATGTAAATACTCATTTAACGAAATAGTTTTGTTGTAAGCCCATTTCGTCCAAAATCTCCTTGGACTCGAAAATTTTGGGGTGTAAGTACTTGGGGTCCAAATTTTTAATTTTTTTATTTTTGTCTAATATGGTTTGATACTCAACAAAAAGCAATAAAATCAATGTAAAAACTCATTTAACGAAATAGTTTTGTTGTAAGCCCATTTCGTCCAAAATCTCCTTGGACTTGAAAATTTTGGGGTGTAAGTACTTGGGATCCAAATTATTAATTTTTTATTTTTGTCTAATATGGTTTGATACACAACCAAAAACAGTAAAATCAATGTAAAAACTCATTTAACGAAATAGTTTTGTTGTAAGCCCATTTCGTCCAAAATCTCCTTGGACTCGAAAATTTTGGGGTGTAAGTACTTGGGGTCCAAATTTTTAATGATTTTATTTTTGTCTAATATGGTTTGATACACAACAAAAAGCAATAAAATCAATGTAAAAACTCATTTAACGAAATAGTTTTGTTGTAAGCCTATTTCGTCCAAAATCTCCTTGGACTCGAAAATTTTGGGGTGTTACTACTTGGGGTCCAAATTTTAATTTTTTTTATTTTTACCTAATATGGTTTGTACACAACAAAAAGCAATAAAATCAATGTAAACACTCATTTAACGAAATAGTTTTGTTGTAAGCCCATTTCGTCCAAAATCTCCTTGGACTCGAACATTTTGTGGTGTAAGTACTTGGGATCCAAATTTTTAATTTTTTTATTTTTGTCTAATATGGTTTGATACACAACAAAAAGCAATAAAATCAATGTAAAAACTCATTTAACGAAATAGTTTTGTTGTAAGCCCATTTCGTCCAAAATCTCCTTGGACTCGAAAATTTAGGGGTGTTACTACTTGGGGTCCAAATTTTTAATTTTTTTATTTTTGTCTAATATGGTTTGATACACAACAAAAAGCAATAAAATCAATGTAAAAACTCATTTAACGAAATAGTTTTGTTGTAAGCCCATTTCGTCCAAAATCTCCTTGGACTCGAAAATTTTGGGGTGTAAGTACTTGGGGTCCAAATTAATAATTTTTTTATTTCTACCTAATATGGTTTGTACACAAAAAAAATTAATAAAATCAATGTAAAAACTCATTAAACGAAATAGTTTTGTTGTAAGCCTATTTCGTCCAAAATCTCCTTGGACTCGACAATTTTGGGGTGATACTACTTGGGGTCCAAATTTTTAATTTTTTTATTTTAGTCTAATGTGGCTTGATACACAACCAAAAGCAATAAAATCAATGTAAAAACTCATTTAACGAAATAGTTTTGTTGTAAGCCCATTTCGTCCAAAATCTCCTTGGACTCGAAAATTTTGGATGTAAGTACTTGGGGTCCAAATTATTAATTTTTTTATTTTTGTCTAATATGGTTTGATACACAACCAAAAAAATAAAATCAATGTAAATACTCATTTAACGAAATAGTTTTGTTGTAAGCCCATTTCGTCCAAAATCTCCTTGGACTCGAAAATTTTGGGGTGTAAGTACTTGGGGTCCAAATTTTTAATTTTTTTATTTTTGTCTAATATGGTTTGATACTCAACAAAAAGCAATAAAATCAATGTAAATACTCATTTAACGAAATAGTTTTGTTGTAAGCCCATTTCGTCCAAAATCTCCTTGGACTTGAAAATTTTGGGGTGTAAGTACTTGGGATCCAAATTATTAATTTTTTATTTTTGTCTAATATGGTTTGATACACAACCAAAAACAGTAAAATCAATGTAAAAACTCATTTAACGAAATAGTTTTGTTGTAAGCCCATTTCGTCCAAAATCTCCTTGGACTCGAAAATTTTGGGGTGTAAGTACTTGGGGTCCAAATTTTTAATGATTTTATTTTTGTCTAATATGGTTTGATACACAACAAAAAGCAATAAAATCAATGTAAAAACTCATTTAACGAAATAGTTTTGTTGTAAGCCTATTTCGTCCAAAATCTCCTTGGACTCGAAAATTTTGGGGTGTTACTACTTGGGGTCCAAATTTTAATTTTTTTTATTTTTACCTAATATGGTTTGTACACAACAAAAAGCAATAAAATCAATGTAAACACTCATTTAACGAAATAGTTTTGTTGTAAGCCCATTTCGTCCAAAATCTCCTTGGACTCGAACATTTTGTGGTGTAAGTACTTGGGATCCAAATTTTTAATTTTTTTATTTTTGTCTAATATGGTTTGATACACAACCAAAAGCAATAAAATCAATGTAAAAACTAATTTAACGAAATAGTTTTGTTGTTAGTCTATTTCGTCCAAAATCTCCTTGGACTCGAAAATTTTGGGGTGTAAGTACTTGGGGTCCAAATTTTTAATGTTTTTATTTTTGTCTAATATGGTTTGATACACAACAAAAAGCAATAAAATCAATGTAAAAACTCATTTAACGAAATAGTTTTGTTGTAAGCCTATTTCGTCCAAAATCTCCGTGGACTCGAAAATTTTGGGGTGTTACTTCTTGGGGTCCAAATTTTAAATTTTTTTATTTCTACCTAATATGGTTTGTACACAACAAAAAGCAATAAAATCAATTTAAAAACTCATTTAACGAAATAGTTTTGTTGTAAGCCCATTTCGTCCAAAATCTCCTTGGACTCGAGGTGTAAGTACTTGGGGTCCAAATTTTTAATTTTTTTATTTTTGTCTAATATGGTTTGATACACAACCAAAAGCAATAAAATCTATGTAAAAACTCATTTAACGAAATAGTTTTGTTGTAAGCCCATTTCGTCTAAAACCTCTTTGGACTCGAAAATTTTGGGGTGTAAGTACTTGGGGTCCAAATTAATAATTTTTTTATTTCTACCTAATATGGTTTGTACACAAAAAAAATCAATAAAATCAATGTAAAAACTCTTTTAACGAAATAGTTTTGTTGTAAGCCTATTTCGTCCAAAATCTCCTTGGACTCGAACATTTTGGGGTGATACTACTTGGGGTCCAAATTTTTAATTTTTTTATTTTAGTCTAATGTGGCTTGATACACAACCAAAGCAATAAAATCAATGTAAAAACTCATTTAACGAAATAGTTTTGTTGTAAGCCCATTTCGTCCAAAATCTCCTTGGACTCGAAAATTTTGGGGTGTAAGTACTTGGGGTCCAAATTATTAATTTTTTTATTTTTGTCTAATATGGTTTGATACACAACCAAAGAAATAAAATCAATGTAAAAACTCATTTAACGAAATAGTTTTGTTGTATGCCCATTTCGTCCAAAATCTCCTTGGACTCGAAAATTTTGGGGTGTAAGTACTTGTGGTCCAAATTTTTAATTTTTTTATTTTTGTCTAATATGGTTTGATACTCAACAAAAAGCAATAAAATCAATGTAAAAACTCATTTAACGAAATAGTTTTGTTGTAAGCCCATTTCGTCCAAAATCTCCTTGGACTTGAAAATTTTGGGGTGTAAGTACTTGGGATCCAAATTATTAATTTTTTATTTTTGTCTAATATGGTTTGATACACAACCAAAAACAGTTAAATCAATGTAAAAACTCATTTAACGAAATAGTTTTGTTGTAAGCCCATTTCGTCCAAAATCTCCTTGGACTCGAAAATTTTGGGGTGTAAGTACTTGGGGTCCAAATTTTTAATGATTTTTTTTTTGTCTAATATGGTTTGATACACAACAAAAAGCAATAAAATCAATGTAAAAACTCATTTAACGAAATAGTTTTGTTGTAAGCCTATTTCGTCCAAAATCTCCTTGGACTCGAACATTTAGGGGTGTAAGTACTTGGGGTCCAAATTTTAAATTTTTTTATTTTTACCTAATATGGTTTGTACACAACAAAAAGCAATAAAATCAATGTAAACACTCATTTAACGAAATAGTTTTGTTGTAAGCCCATTTCGTCCAAAATCTCCTTGGACTCGAACATTTTGGGGTGTAAGTACTTGGGATCCAAATTTTTAATTTTTTTATTTTTGTCTAATATGGTTTGATACACAACAAAAAGCAATAAAATCAATGTAAAAACTAATTTAACGAAATAGTTTTGTTGTTAGTCTATTTCGTCCAAAATCTCCTTGGACTTGAAAATTTTGGGGTGTAAGTACTTGGGGTCCAAATTTTTAATGTTTTTATTTTTGTCTAATATTATTTGATACACAACAAAAAGCAATAAAATCAATGTAAAAACTCATTTAACGAAATAGTTTTGTTGTAAGCCTATTTCGTCCAAAATCTCCTTGGACTCGAAAATTTTGGGGTGTTACTTCTTGGGGTCCAAATTTTAAATTTTTTTATTTCTACCTAATATGGTTTGTACACAACAAAAAGCAATAAAATCAATGTAAAAACTCATTTAACGAAATAGTTTTGTTGTAAGCCCATTTCGTCCAAAATCTTCTTGGACTCGAACATTTTGGGGTGTAAGTACTTGGGAATAAAATTTTTAATTTTTTTATTTTTGTCTAATATGGTTTGATACACAACCAAAAGCAATAAAATTAATGTTAAATCTCATTTAACGAAATATTTTTGTTGTAACCCCATTTCGTCCAAAATCTCCTTGGACTCGAACATTTTGGGGTGTAAGTACTGGGGATCCAAATTTTTAATTTTTTTATTTTTGTCTAATATGGTTTGATACACAACCAAAAGCAATAAAATCAATGTAAAAACTCATTTAACGAAATAGTTTTGTTGTTGGCCTATTTCGTCCAAAATCTCCTTGGACTCGAAAATTTAGGGGTGTAAGTACTTAGGTTCCAAATTTTTAATTTTTTAATTTTTGTCTAATATGGTTTGATACACAACAAAAACCAATTAAATCAATGTAAAAACTCATTTAACGAAATAGTTTTGTTGTAAGCCCATTTCGTCCAAAATCTCCTTGGACTCGAAAATTTTGGGGTGTGTAAGTACTTGGGGTCCAAATTATTAATTTTTTTATTTCTACCTAATATGGTTTGTACACAACAAAAAGCAATAAAATCAATGTTAAATCTCATTTAACGAAATAGTTTTGTTGTAAGCCTATTTCGTCCAAAATCTCCTTGGACTCGAAAATTTTGTGGTGTAAGTACTTGGGGTCTAAACTTTTAATTTTTTTATTTTTGTCTAATATTGTTTGATACACAACAAAAAGCAATAAAATCAATGTAAAAACTCATTTAACGAAATAGTTTTGTTGTAAGCCCATTTCGTCCAAAATCTCCTTGGACTCGAAAATTTTGGGGTGTAAGTACTTGGGGTCCAAATTTTTAATTTTTTTATTTTTGTCTAATATGGTTTGATACACAACTAAAAACAGTAAAATCAATGTAAAAACTCATTTAACGAAATAGTTTTGTTGTAAGCCTATTTCGTCCAAAATCTCCTTGGACTCGAAAATTTTGGGGTGTAAGTACTTGGGGTTCAAATTTTAAATATTTTTTTATTTTTGTCTAATATGGTTTGATACACAACCAAAAGCAATAAAATCAATGATAAATCTCTTTAACGAAATAGTTTTGTTGTAAGCCCATTTCGTCCAAAATCTCCTTGGACTCGAACATTTTGGGGTGTAAGTACTTGGGGTTCAAATTTTAAATATTTTTTTATTTTTGTCTAATATGGTTTGATACACAACCAAAAGCAATAAAATCAATGATAAATCTCATTTAACGAAATAGTTTTGTTGTAAGCCTATTTCGTCCAAAATCTCCTTGGACTCGAAAATTTTGGGGTGTAAGTACTTGGGGTTCAAATTTTAAATATTTTTTTATTTTTGTCTAATATGGTTTGATACACAACCAAAAGCAATAAAATCAATGTGAAAACTCATTTAACGAAATAGTTTTGTTGTAAGCCCATTTCGTCCAAAATCTCCTTGGACTCGAACATTTTGGGGTGTAGGTACTTGGGGTCCAAATTTTTATTTTTATTTTTGTCTAATATGGTTTTAAACACAACAAAAAGCAATAAAATCGATGTAAAAAGTCATTTAACGAAATAGTTTTGTTGTAAGCCCATTTCATCCAAAATCTCCTTGGACTCGAACATTTTGGGATGTAAGTACTTGGGGTCCAAATTTTTAATGTTTTTATTTTTGTCTAATATGGTTTGATACACAACAAAAAGCAATAAAATCAATGTAAAAACTCATTTAACGAAATAGTTTTGTTGTAAGCCCATTTCGTCCAAAATCTCCTTGGACTCGAAAATTTTGGGTGTGTAAGTACTTGGGGTCCAAATTATTAATTTTTTTATTTCTACCTAATATGGTTTGTACACAACAAAAAGCAATAAAATCAATGTAAAAACTCATTTAACGAAATAGTTTTGTTGTAAGGCTATTTCGTCCAAAATCTCCTTGGACTCGAAAACTTTGGAGTGTAAGTACTTGGGGTCTAAACTTTTAATTTTTTTATTTTTGTCTAATATGGTATGATACACAACAAAAAGCAATAAAATCAATGTAAAAACTCATTTAACGAAATAGTTATGTTGTAAGCCCATTTCGTCCAAAATCTCCTTGGACTCGAAAATTTTGGGGTGTAAGTACTTGGGGTCCAAATTTTTAATTTTTTTTATTTTTGTCTAATATGGTTTGATACACAACAAAAAGCAATAAAATCAATGTAAAAACTCATTTAACGAAATAGTTTTGTTGTAAGCCCATTTCGTCCAAAATCTCCTTGGACTCGAACATTTTGGTGTGTAAGTACTTGGGATCCAAATTTTTAATTTTTTTATTTTTGTCTAATATGGTTTGATACACAACTAAAAACAGTAAAATCAATGTAAAAACTCATTTAACGAAATAGTTTTGTTGTAAGCCTGTTTCGTCCAAAATCTCCTTGGACTCGAAAATTTTGGGGTGTAAGTACTTGGGGTTCAAATTTTAAATATTTTTTTATTTTTGTCTAATATGGTTTGATACACAACCAAAAGCAATAAAATCAATGTAAAATCTCATTTAACAAAATAGTTTTGTTGTAAGCCCATTTCGTCCAAAATCTCCTTGGACTCGAACATTTTGGGGTGTAAGTACTTGGGATCCAAATTTTTAATTTTTTTATTTTTGTCTAATATGGTTTGATACACAACGAAAAGCAATGAAATCAATGTAAAAACTCATTTAACGAAATAGTTTTGTTGTAAGCCCATTTCGTCTAAAATCTCCTTGAACTCGAACATTTTGGGGTGTAAGTACTTGGGGTCCAAATTTTTAATGTTTTTATTTTTGTCTAATATGGTTTGATACACAACAAAAAGCAATAAAATCAATGTAAAAACTCATTTAACGAAATAGTTTTGTTGTAAGCCCATTTCGTCCAAAATCTCCTTGGACTCGAAAAATTTTGGGGTGTAAGTACTTGGGGTCCAAATTATTAATATTTTTATTTCTACCTTATATGGTTTGTACACAAAAAAAAGCAATAAAATAAATGTAAAAACTCATTTAACGAAATAGTTTTGTTGTAAGCATATTTCGTCCAAAATCTCCTTGGACTCGAAAATTTTGGGGTGTTACTACTTGGGGTCTAAATTTTTAATTTTTTTATTTTAGTCTAATGTGGTTTGATACACAACCAAAAGCAATAAAATCAATGTTAAATCTCATTTAACGGAATAGTTTTGTTGTAAGCCCATTTCGTCCAAAATCTCTTTGGACTCGAAAATTTTGGGGTGTTACTACTTGATTTCCAAATTTTAAATTTTTTTTATATCTACCTAATATGGTTTGATACACAACCAAAAGCAATTAAATCAATGTAAAAACTCATTTAACGAAATAGTTTTGTTTTAAGCCCATTTCGTCTAAAATCTCCTTGGACTCGAACATTTTGGGGTGTAAGTACTTGGGATTCAAATTTTTAAATTTTTATTTTTGTCTAATATGGTTTGATACACAACCAAAAAACAGTAAAATCAATGTAAAAACTCATTTAACGAAATAGTTTTGTTGTAAGCCCATTTCGTCCAAAATCTCCTTGGACTCGAACATTTTGGGGTGTAAGTACTTGGGATCCAAATTTTTAATGTTTTTATTTTTGTCTAATATGGTTTGATACACAACCAAAAGCAATAAAATCAATGTAAAAACTCATTTTACGAAATAGTTTTGTTGTAAGCCTATTTCGTACAAAATCTCCTTGGACTCGAACATTTTGGGGTGTGTAAGTACTGGGGGTCCAAATTATTAATTTTTTTATTTCTACCTAATATGGTTTGTACACAACAAAAAGCAATAAAATCAATGTAAAAAACTCATTTAACGAAATAGTTGTGTTGTAAGCCTATTTCGTCCAAAATCTTCTTGGACTCGAAAATTTTGGGGTGTTACTACTTGGGATCCAAATTTTAAATTTTTTTATTTCTACCTAATATGGTTTGTACACAACAAAAAGCAATAAAATCATGTTAAAACTCATTTAACGAAATAGTTTTTGTTGTAAGCCCATTCGTCCAAAATCTCTTTGGACTCGAACATTTTGGGGTGTAAGTACTTGGGATCCAAATTTTTAATTTTTTTATTTTTGTCTAATATGGTTTGATACACAACCAAAAACAGTAAAATCAATGTAAAAACTCATTTAACGAAATAGTTTTGTTGTAAGCCCATTTCGTCCAAAATCTCCTTGGACTCGAACATTTTGTGGTGTAAGTACTTGGGATCCAAATTTTTAATTTTTTTATTTTTGTCTAATATGGTTTGATACACAACCAAAAGCAATAAAATCAATGTAAAAACTCATTTAACGAAATAGTTTTGTTGTAAGCCCATTTCGTCCAAAATCTCCTTGGACTCGAACATTTTGGGGTGTAAGTACTTGGGATCCAAATTTTAATTTTTTTATTTTTGTCTAATATGGTTTGATACACAACTAAAAACAGTAAAATCAATGTAAAAAACTCATTTAACGAAATAGTTTTGTTGTAAGCCCATTTCGTCCAAAATCTCCTTGGACTCGAAAATTTTGGGGTGTGTAAGTACTTGGGGTCCAAATTATTAATTTTTTTATTTTTGTCTAATATGGTTTGATACACAACGAAAAGCAATAAAATCAATGTAAAAACTCATTTAACAAAATAGTTTTGTTGTAAGCCCATTTCGTCCAAAATCTCCTTGGACTCGAACATTTTGGTGTGTAAGTACTTGGGATCCAAATTTTTAATTTTTTTATTTTTGTCTAATATGGTTTGATACACAACTAAAAACAGTAAAATCAATGTAAAAACTCATTTAACGAAATAGTTTTGTTGTAAGCCTGTTTCGTCCAAAATCTCCTTGGACTCGAAAATTTTGGGGTGTAAGTACTTGGGGTTCAAATTTTAAATATTTTTTTATTTTTGTCTAATATGGTTTGATACACAACCAAAAGCAATAAAATCAATGTTAAATCTCATTTAACAAAATAGTTTTGTTGTAAGCCCATTTCGTCCAAAATCTCCTTGGACTCGAACATTTTGGGGTGTAAGTACTTGGGATCCAAATTTTTAATTTTTTTTTATCTTTGTCTAATATGGTTTGATACACAACGAAAAGCAATGAAATCAATGTAAAAACTCATTTAACGAAATAGTTTTGTTGTAAGCCCATTTCGTCCAAAATCTCCTTGAACTCGAACATTTTGGGGTGTAAGTACTTGGGGTCCAAATTTTTAATGTTTTTATTTTTGTCTAATATGGTTTGATACACAACAAAAAGCAATAAAATCAATGTAAAAACTCATTTAACGAAATAGTTTTGTTGTAAGCCCATTTCGTCCAAAATCTCCTTGGACTCGAAAAATTTTGGGGTGTAAGTACTTGGGGTCCAAATTATTAATATTTTTATTTCTACCTAATATGGTTTGTACACAAAAAAAAAGCAATAAAATAAATGTAAAAACTCATTTAACGAAATAGTTTTGTTGTAAGCATATTTCGTCCAAAATCTCCTTGGACTCGAAAATTTTGGGGTGTTACTACTTGGGGTCTAAATTTTTAATTTGTTTATTTTAGTCTAATGTGGTTTGATACACAACCAAAAGCAATAAAATCAATGTTAAATCTCATTTAACGGAATAGTTTTGTTGTAAGCCCATTTCGTCCAAAATCTCCTTGGACTCGAAAATTTTGGGGTGTTGCTACTTGATTTCCAAATTTTAAATTTTTTTTGTATCTACCTAATATGGTTTGATACACAACCAAAAGCAATAAAATCAATGTAAAAACTAATTTAACGAAATAGTTTTGTTGTAAGCCCATTTCGTCCAAAATCTCCTTGGACTCGAAAATTTTGGGGTGTAAGTACTTGGGGTTCAAATTTTAATTTTTTTTTTATTTTTGTCTAATATGATTTGATTCACAACCAAAAGCAATAAAATCAATGTAAAAACTCATTTAACGAAATAGTTTTGTTTTAAGCCCATTTCGTCCAAAATCTCCTTGGACTCGAACATTTTGGGGTGTAAGTACTTGGGATTCAAATTTTTAAATTTTTATTTTTGTCTAATATGGTTTGATACACAACCAAAAACAGTAAAATCAATGTAAAAACTCATTTAACGAAATAGTTTTGTTGTAAGCCCATTTCGTCCAAAATCTCCTTGGACTCGAACATTTTGGGGTGTAAGTACTTGGGATCCAAATTTTTAATGTTTTTATTTTTGTCTAATATGGTTTGATACACAACCAAAAGCAATAAAATCAATGTAAAAAACTCATTTTACGAAATAGTTTTATTGTAAGCCTATTTCGTCCAAAATCTCCTTGGACTCGAACATTTTGGGGTGTGTAAGTACTTGGGGTCCAAATTATTAATTTTTTTATTTCTACCTAATATGGTTCGTACACAACAAAAAGCAATAAAATCAATGTAAAAACTCATTTAACGAAATAGTTGTGTTGAAAGCCTATTTCGTCCAAAATCTCCTTGGACTCGAAAATTTTGGGGTGTTACTACTTGGGGTCCAAATTTTAAATTTTTTTATTTCTACCTAATATGGTTTGTACACAACAAAAAGCAATAAAATCATTGTAAAAACTCATTTAACGAAATAGTTTTGTTGTAAGCCCATTTCGTCCAAAATCTCTTTGGACTCGAACATTTTGGGGTGTAAGTACTTGGGATCCAAATTTTTAATTTTTTTATTTTTGTCTAATATGGTTTGATACACAACCAAAAACAGTAAAATCAATGTAAAAACTCATTTAACGAAATAGTTTTGTTGTAAACCCATTTCGTCCAAAATCTCCTTGGACTCGAACATTTTGGGGAGTAAGTACTTGGGATCCAAATTTTTAATTTTTTTATTTTTGTCTAATATGGTTTGATACACAACCAAAAGCAATAAAATCAATGTAAAAACTCATTTAACGAAATAGTTTTGTTGTAAGCCCATTTCGTCCAAAATCTCCTTGGACTCGAAAATTTTGGGGTGTAAGTACTTGGGATCCAAATTTTAATTTTTTTATTTTTGTCTAATATGGTTTGATACACAACCAAAAACAGTAAAATCAATGTAAAAACTCATTTAACGAAATAGTTTTGTTGTAAGCCCATTTCGTCCAAAATCTCCTTGGACTCGAAAATTTTGGGGTGTGTAAGTACTTAGGGTCCAAATTATTAATTTTTTTATTTCTACCTAATATGGTTTGTACACAACAAAAAGCAATAAAATCAATGTAAAAACTCATTTAACGAAATAGTTTTGTTGTAAGGCTATTTCGTCCAAAATCTCCTTGGACTCGAAAATTTTGGGGTGTTACTACTTGGGGTCCAAATTTTAAATTTTTTTATTTTTACCTAATATGGTTTGTACACAACAAAAAGCAATAAAATCAATGTAAACACTCATTTAACGAAATAGTTTTGTTGTAAGCCCATTTCGTCCAAAATCTCCTTGGACTCGAACATTTTGGGGTGTAAGTACTTGGGATCCAAATTTTTAATTTTTTTATTTTTGTCTAATATGGTTTGATACACAACCAAAAGCAATAAAATCAATGTAAAAACTAATTTAACGAAATAGTTTTGTTGTTAGTCTATTTCGTCCAAAATCTCGAAAATTTTGGGGTGTAAGTACTTGGGGTCCAAATTTTTAATGTTTTTATTTTTGTCTAATATTATTTGATACACAACAAAAAGCAATAAAATCAATGTAAAAACTCATTTAACGAAATAGTTTTGTTGTAAGCCTATTTCGTCCAAAATCTCCTTGGACTCGAAAATTTTGGGGTGTTACTTCTTGAGGTCCAAATTTTAAATTTTTTTATTTCTACCTAATATGGTTTGTACACAACAAAAAGCAATAAAATCAATGTAAAAACTCATTTAACGAAATAGTTTTGTTGTAAGCCCATTTCGTCCAAAATCTCCTTGGACTCGAACATTTTGGGGTGTAAGTACTTGGGATCCAAATTTTTAATTTTTTTATTTTTGTCTAATATGGTTTGATACACAACCAAAAGCAATAAAATCAATGTAAAAACTCATTTAACGAAATAGTTTTGTTGTTGGCCTATTTCGTCCAAAATCTCCTTGGACTCGAAAATTTAGGGGTGTAAGTACTTAGGTTCCAAATTTTTAATTTTTTAATTTTTGTCTAATATGGTTTGATACACAACAAAAACCCATTAAATCAATGTAAAAACTAATTTAAAAACGAAATAGTTTTGTTGTAAGCCCATTTCGTCCAAAATCTCCTTGGACTCGAAAATTTTGGGGTGTGTAAGTACTTGGGGTCCAAATTATTAATTTTATTATTTCTACCTAATATGGTTTGTACACAACAAAAAGCAATAAAATCAATGTTAAATCTCATTTAACGAAATAGTTTTGTTGTAAGCCTATTTCGTCCAAAATCTCCTTGGACTCGAAAATTTTGGGGTGTAAGTACTTGGGGTCTAAACTTTTAATTTTTTTATTTTTGTCTAATATTGTTTGATACACAACAAAAAGCAATAAAATCAATGTAAAAACTCATTTAACGAAATAGTTTTGTTGTAAGCCCATTTCGTCCAAAATCTCCTTGGACTCGAAAATTTTGGGGTGTAAGTACTTGGGGTCCAAATTTTTAATTTTTTTATTTTTGTCTAATATGGTTTGATACACAACTAAAAACAGTAAAATCAATGTAAAAACTAATTTAACGAAATAGTTTTGTAGTAAGCCTATTTCGTCCAAAATCTCCTTGGACTCGAAAATTTTGGGGTGTAAGTACTTGGGGTTCAAATTTTAAATATTTTTTTATTTTTGTCTAATATGGTTTGATACACAACCAAAAGCAATAAAATCAATGATAAATCTCTTTAACGAAATAGTTTTGTTGTAAGCCCATTTCGTCCAAAATCTCCTTGGACTCGAAAATTTTGGGGTGTGTAAGTACTTGGGGTCCAAATTATTAATTTTTTTATTTCTACCTAATATGGTTTGTACACAACAAAAAGCAATAAAATCAATGTAAAAACTCATTTAACGAAATAGTTTTGTTGTAAGGCTATTTCGTCCAAAATCTCCTTGGACTCGAAAATTTTGGAGTGTAAGTACTTGGGGTCTAAACTTTTAATTTTTTTATTTTTGTCTAATATGGTATGATACACAACAAAAAGCAATAAAATCAATGTAAAAACTCATTTAACGAAATAGTTATGTTGTAAGCCCATTTCGTCCAAAATCTCTTTGGACTCGAAAATTTTGGGGTGTAAGTACTTGGGGTCGAAATTTTTAATTTTTTTTATTTTTGTCTAATATGGTTTGATACACAACAAAAAGCAATAAAATCAATGTAAAAACTCATTTAACGAAATAGTTTTGTTGTAAGCCCATTTCGTCCAAAATCTCCTTGGACTCGAACATTTTGGTGTGTAAGTACTTGGGATCCAAATTTTTAATTTTTTTATTTTTGTCTAATATGGTTTGATACACAACTAAAAACAGTAAAATCAATGTAAAAACTCATTTAACGAAATAGTTTTGTTGTAAGCCTGTTTCGTCCAAAATATCCTTGGACTCGAAAATTTTGGGGTGTAAGTACTTGGGGTTCAAATTTTAAATATTTTTTTTATTTTTTGTCTAATATGGTTTGATACACAACCAAAAGCAATAAAATCAATGTTAAATCTCATTTAACAAAATAGTTTTGATACACAACAAAAAGCAATAAAATCAATGTAAAAACTCATTTAACGAAATAGTTTTGTTGTAAGCCCATTTCGTCCAAAATCTCCTTGGACTCGAACATTTTGGTGTGTAAGTACTTGGGATCCAAATTTTTAATTTTTTTATTTTTGTCTAATATGGTTTGATACACAACTAAAAACAGTAAAATCAATGTAAAAACTCATTTAACGAAATAGTTTTGTTGTAAGCCTGTTTCGTCCAAAATCTCCTTGGACTCGAAAATTTTGGGGGTGTAAGTACTTGGGGTTCAAATTTTAAATATTTTTTTTATTTTTTGTCTAATATGGTTTGATACACAACCAAAAGCAATAAAATCAATGTTAAATCTCATTTAACAAAATAGTTTTGTTGTAAGCCCATTTCGTCCAAAATCTCCTTGGACTCGAACATTTTGGCGTGTAAGTACTTGGGATCCAAATTTTTAATTTTTTTATTTTTGTCTAATATGGTTTGATACACAACGAAAAGCAATGAAATCAATGTAAAAACTCATTTAACGAAATAGTTTTGTTGTAAGCCCATTTCGTCCAAAATCTCCTTGAACTCGAACATTTTGGGGTGTAAGTACTTGGGGTCCAAATTTTTAATGTTTTTATTTTTGTCTAATATGGTTTGATGCACAACAAAAAGCAATAAAATCAATGTAAAAACTCATTTAACGAAATAGTTTTGTTGTAAGCCCATTTCGTCCAAAATCTCCTTGGACTCGAAAAATTTGGGGTGTAAGTACTTGGGGTCCAAATTATTAATATTTTTATTTCTACCTAATATGGTTTGTACACAAAAAAAAGCAATAATATAAATGTAAAAACTCATTTAACGAAATAGTTTTGTTGTAAGCATATTTCGTCCAAAATCTCCTTGGACTCGAACATTTTGGGGTGTTACTACTTGGGGTCTAAATTTTTAATTTTTTTGTTTAAGTCTAATGTGGTTTGATACACAACGAAAAGCAATAAAATCAATGTTAAATCTCATTTAACGGAATAGTTTTGTTGTAAGCCCATTTCGTCCAAAATCTCCTTGGACTCGAAAATTTTGGGGTGTTACTACTTGATTTCCAAATTTTAAATTTTTTTTATATCTACCTAATATGGTTTGATACACAACCAAAAGCAATAAAATCAATGTAAAAACTCATTTAACGAAATAGTTTTGTTTTAAGCCCATTTCGTCCAAAATCTCCTTGGACTCGAACATTTTGGGGTGTAAGTACTTGGGATTCAAATTTTTAAATTTTTATTTTTGTCTAATATGGTTTGATACACAAGCAAAAACAGTAAAATCAATGTAAAAACTCATTTAACGAAATAGTTTTGTTGTAAGCCCATTTCGTCCAAAATCTCCTTGGACTCGAAAATTTTGTGGTGTAAGTACTTGGGATCCAAATTTTTAATGTTTTTATTTTTGTCTAATATGGTTTGATACACAACCAAAAGCAATAAAATCAATGTAAAAACTCATTTTACGAAATAGTTTTGTTGTAAGCCTATTTCGTCCAAAATCTCCTTGGACTCGAACATTTTGGGGTGTGTAAGTACTTGGGGTCCAAATTATTAATTTTTTTATTTCTACCTAATATGGTTTGTACACAACAAAAAGCAATAAAATCAATGTAAAAACTCATTTAACGAAATAGTTGTGTTGTAAGCCTATTTCGTCCAAAATCTCCTTGGACTCGAAAATTTTGGGGTGTTACTACTTGGGGTCCAAATTTTAAATTTTTTTATTTCTACCTAATATGGTTTGTACACAACAAAAAGCAATAAAATCATTGTAAAAACTCATTTAACGAAATAGTTTTGTTGTAAGCCCATTTCGTCCAAAATCTCTTTGGACTCGAACATTTTGGGGTGTAAGTACTTGGGATCCAAATTTTTAATTTTTTTATTTTTGTCTAATATGGTTTGATACACAACCAAAAACAGTAAAATCAATGTAAAAACTCATTTAACGAAATAGTTTTGTTGTAAGCCCATTTCGTCCAAAATCTCCTTGGACTCGAACATTTTGGGGTGTAAGTACTTGGGATCCAAATTTTTAATTTTTTTATTTTTGTCTAATATGGTTTGATACACAACCAAAAGCAATAAAATCAATGTAAAAACTCATTTAACGAAATAGTTTTGTTGTAAGCCCATTTCGTCCAAAATCTCCTTGGACTCGAACATTTTGGGGTGTAAGTACTTGGGATCCAAATTTTAATTTTTTTATTTTTGTCTAATATGGTTTGATACACAACTAAAAACAGTAAAATCAATGTAAAAACTCATTTAACGAAATAGTTTTGTTGTAAGCCCATTTCGTCCAAAATCTCCTTGGACTCGAAAATTTTGGGGTGTGTAAGTACTTGGGGTCCAAATTATTAATTTTTTTATTTTTGTCTAATATGGTTTGATACACAACAAAAAGCAATAAAATCAATGTAAAAACTCATTTAACGAAATAGTTTTGTTGTAAGCCCATTTCGTCCAAAATCTCCTTGGACTCGAACATTTTGGTGTGTAAGTACTTGGGATCCAAATTTTTAATTTTTTTATTTTTGTCTAATATGGTTTGATACACAACTAAAAACAGTAAAATCAATGTAAAAACTCATTTAACGAAATAGTTTTGTTGTTGGCCTATTTCGTCCAAAATCTCCTTGGACTCGAAAATTTTGGGGTGTAAGTACTTGGGGTTCAAATTTTAAATATTTTTTTATTTTTGTCTAATATGGTTTGATACACAACCAAAAGCAATAAAATCAATGATAAATCTCATTTAACAAAATAGTTTTGTTGTAAGCCCATTTCGTCCAAAATCTCCTTGGACTCGAACATTTTGGGGTGTAAGTACTTGGGATCCAAATTTTTAATTTTTTTATTTTTGTCTAATATGGTTTGATACACAACGAAAAGCAATGAAATCAATGTAAAAACTCATTTATCGAAATAGTTTTGTTGTAAGCCCATTTCGTCCAAAATCTCCTTGAACTCGAACATTTTGGGGTGTAAGTACTTGGGGTCCAAATTTTTAATGTTTTTATTTTTGTCTAATATGGTTTGATACACAACAAAAAGCAATAAAATCAATGTAAAAACTCATTTAACGAAATAGTTTTGTTGTAAGCCCATTTCGTTCAAAATCTCCTTGGACTCGAAAAATTTTGGGGTGTAAGTACTTCGGGTCCAAATTATTAATATTTCTATTTCTACCTAATATGGTTTGTACACAAAAAAAGCAATAAAATAAATGTAAAAACTCATTTAACGAAATAGTTTTGTTGTAAGCATATTTCGTCCAAAATCTCCTTGGACTCGAACATTTTGGGGTGTTACTACTTGGGGTCTTAATTTTAAATTTTTTTATTTTAGTCTAATGTGGTTTGATACACAACCAAAAGCAATAAAATCAATGTTAAATCTCATTTAACGGAATAGTTTTGTTGTAAGCCCATTTCGTCCAAAATCTCCTTGGACTCGAAAATTTTGGGGTGTTACTACTTGATTTCCAAATTTTAAATTTTTTTTATATCTACCTAATATGGTTTGATACACAACCAAAAGCAATAGAATCAATGTAAAAACTAATTTAACGAAATAGTTTTGTTGTAAGCCCATTTCGTCCAAAATCTCCTTGGACTCGAAAATTTTGGGGTGTAAGTACTTGGGGTTCAAATTTTAATTTTTTTTTTATTTTTGTCTAATATGATTTGATACACAACCAAAAGCAATAAAATCAATGTAAAAACTCATTTAACGAAATAGTTTTGTTTTAAGCCCATTTCGTCCAAAATCTCCTTGGACTCGAACATTTTGGGGTGTAAGTACTTGGGATTCAAATTTTTAAATTTTTATTTTTGTCTAATATGGTTTGATGCACAACCAAAAACAGTAAAATCAATGTAAAAACTCATTTAACGAAATAGTTTTGTTGTAAGCCCATTTCGTCCAAAATCTCCTTGGACTCGAACATTTTGGGGTGTAAGTACTTGGGATCCAAATTTTTAATGTTTTTATTTTTGTCTAATATGGTTTGATAAACAACCAAAAGCAATAAAATCAATGTAAAAACTCATTTTACGAAATAGTTTTGTTGTAAGCCTATCTCGTCTAAAATCTCCTTGGACTCGAACATTTTGGGGTGTGTAAGTACTTGGGGTCCAAATTATTAATTTTTTTATTTCTACCTAATATGGTTTGTACACAACAAAAAGCAATAAAATCAATGTAAAAACTCATTTATTGAAATAGTTGTGTTGTAAGCCTATTTCGTCCAAAATCTCCTTGGACTCGAAAATTTTGGGGTGTTACTACTTGGGGTCCAAATTTTAAATTTTTTTATTTCTACCTTATATGGTTTGTACACAACAAAAAGCAATAAAATCATTGTAAAAACTCATTTAACGAAATAGTTTTGTTGTAAGCCCATTTCGTCCAAAATCTCCTTGGACTCGAAAATTTTGGAGTGTAAGTACTTGGGGTCTAAACTTTTAATTTTTTTATTTTTGTCTAATATGGTATGATACACAACAAAAAGCAATAAAATCAATGTAATAACTCATTTAACGAAATAGTTATGTTGTAAGCCCATTTCGTCCAAAATCTCCTTGGACTCGAAAATTTTGGGGTGTAAGTACTTGGGGTCCAAATTTTTAATTTTTTTTATTTTTGTCTAATATGGTTTGATACACAACCAAAAGCAATAAAATCAATGTAAACACTCATTTAACGAAATAGTTTTGTTGTAAGCCCATTTCGTACAAAATCTCCTTGGACTCGAAAATTTTGGATGTAAGTACTTGGGGTCCAAATTTTTAATTTTTTATTTTGATCTAATATGGTTTGATACACAACCAAAAGCAGTAAATTCAATGTAAAAACTAATTTAACGAAATAGTTTTGTTGTAAGCTCATTTTGTCCAAAATCTCCTTGGACTCGAAAATTTTTGGGTGTAAGTACTTGGGGTTCAAATTTTTAATATTTTTTTATTTTTGTCTAATATGGTTTGATACACAATCAAAAGCAATAAAATCAATGTTAAATCTCATTTAACAAAATAGTTTTGTTGTAAGCCCATTTCGTCCAAAATCTCCTTGGACTCGAACATTTTGGGGTGTAAGTACTTGGGATCCAAATTTTTAATTTTTTTATTTTTGTCTAATATGGTTTGATACACAACGAAAAGCAATGAAATCAATGTAAAAACTCATTTAACGAAATAGTTTTGTTGTAAGCCCATTTCGTCCAAAATCTCCTTGAACTCGAACATTTTGGGGTGTAAGTACTTGGGGTCCAAATTTTTAATGTTTTTATTTTTGTCTAATATGGTTTGATACACAACAAAAAGCAATAAAATCAATGTAAAAACTCATTTAACGAAATAGTTTTGTTGTAAGCCCATTTCGTCCAAAATCTCCTTGGACTCGAAAAATTTTGGGGTGTAAGTACTTGGGGTCCAAATTATTAATATTTTTATTTCTACCTAATATGGTTTGTACACAAAAAAAAGCAATAAAATAAATGTAAAAACTCATTTAACGAAATAGTTTTGTTGTAAGCATATTTCGTCCAAAATCTCCTTGGACTCGAAAATTTTGGGGTGTTACTACTTGGGGTCTAAATTTTTAATTTTTTTATTTTAGTCTAATGTGGTTTGATACACAACCAAAAGCAATAAAATCAATGTTAAATCTCATTTAACGGAATAGTTTTGTTGTAAGCCCATTTCGTCCAAAATCTCCTTGGACTCGAAAATTTTGGGGTGTTACTACTTGATTTCCAAATTTTAAATTTTTTTTATATCTACCTAATATGGTTTGATACACAACCAAAAGCAATAAAATCAATGTAAAAACTCATTTAACGAAATAGTTTTGTTGTAAGCCCATTTCGTCCAAAATCTCCTTGGACTCGAACTTTTTGGGATGTAAGTACTTGGGATCCAAATTTTTAATTTTTTTATTTTGGTCTAATATGGTTTGATACACAACCAAAAGCAATAAAATCAATGTAAAAACTCATTTAACGAAATAGTTTTGTTTTAAGCCCATTTCGTCCAAAATCTCCTTGGACTCGAACATTTTGGGGTGTAAGTACTTGGGATTCAAATTTTTAAATTTTTATTTTTGTCTAATATGGTTTGATACACAACCAATAACAGTAAAATCAATGTAAAAACTCATTTAACGAAATAGTTTTGTTGTAAGCCCATTTCGTCCAAAATCTCCTTGGACTCGAACATTTTGGGGTGTAAGTACTTGGGATCCAAATTTTTAATGTTTTTATTTTTGTCTAATATGGTTTGATACACAACCAAAAGCAATAAAATCAATGTAAAAACTCATTTTACGAAATAGTTTTGTTGTAAGCCTATTTCGTCCAAAATCTCCTTGGACTCGAACATTTTGGGGTGTGTAAGTACTTGGGGTCCAAATTATTAATTTTTTTATTTCTACCTACATATGGTTTGTACACAACAAAAAGCAATAAAATCAATGTAAAAACTCATTTAACGAAATAGTTGTGTTGTGAGCCTATTTCGTCCAAAATCTCCTTGGACTCGAAAATTTTGGGGTGTTACTACTTGGGGTCCAAATTTTAAATTTTTTTATTTCTACCTAATATGGTTTGTACACAACAAAAAGCAATAAAATCATTGTAAAAACTCATTAAACGAAATAGTTTTGTTGTAAGCCCATTTCGTCCAAAATCTCTTTGGACTCGAACATTTTGGGGTGTAAGTACTTGGGATCCAAATTTTTAATTTTTTTATTTTTGTCTAATATGGTTTGATACACAACCAAAAACAGTAAAATCAATGTAAAAACTCATTTAACGAAATAGTTTTGTTGTAAGCCCATTTCGTCCAAAATCTCCTTGGACTCGAACATTTTGGGGTGTAAGTACTTGGGATCCAAATTTTTAATTTTTTTATTTTTGTCTAATATGGTTTGATACACAACCAAAAGCAATAAAATCAATGTAAAAACTCATTTAACGAAATAGTTTTGTTGTAAGCCCATTTCGTCCAAAATCTCCTTGGACTCGAACATTTTGGGGTGTAAGTACTTGGGATCCAAATTTTAATTTTTTTATTTTTGTCTAATATGGTTTGATACACAACAAAAAGCAATAAAATCAATGTAAAAACTCATTTAACGAAATAGTTTTGTTGTAAGCCCATTTCGTCCAAAATCTCCTTGGACTCGAAAATTTTGGGGTGTAAGTACTTGGGGTCCAAATTATTAATTTTTTTATTTCTACCTAATATGGTTTGTACACAAAAAAAAGCAATAAAATCAATGTAAAAACTCATTTAACGAAATAGTTTTGTTGTAAGCCTATTTCGTCCAAAATCTTATTGGACTTGAAAATTTTGGGGTGTAAGTACTTGGGGTCTAAATTTTTAATTTTTTTATTTTAGTCTAATGTGGTTTGATACACAACCAAAAGCAATAAAATCAATGTTAAATCTCATTTAACGAAATAGTTTTGTTGTAAGCCCATTTCGTCCAAAATCTCCTTGGACTCGAAAATTTTGGGGTGTTACTACTTGGGGTTCAAATTTTAAATTTTTTTTTTTTACCTAATATGGTTTGATACACAACCAATAACAGTAAAATCAATGTAAAAACTCATTTAACGAAATAGTTTTGTTGTAAGCCCATTTCGTCCAAAATCTCCTTGGACTCGAAAGTTTTGGGGTGTAAGTACTTGGGGTCCAAATAATTAAATTTTTTATTTCTACCTAATATGGTTTGTACACAACAAAAAGCAATTAAATCAATGTAAAACTCATTTAACGAAATAGTTTTGTTGTAAGCCCATTTCGTCCAAAATCTCCTTGGACTCGAACATTTTGGGGTGTAAGTACTTGGGGTCCAAATTTTTAATGTTTTTATTTTTGTCTAATATGGTTTTATACACAACAAAAAGCAATAATATCAATGTTAAAACTCATTTAACGAAATAGTTTTGTTGTAAGCCCATTTCGTCCAAAATCTCCTTGGACTCGAACTTTTTGGGATGTAAGTACTTGGGATCCAAATTTTTAATTTTTTCATTTTGGTCTAATATGGTTTGATACACAACCAAAAGCAATAAAATCAATGTAAAAACTCATTTAACGAAATAGTTTTGTTTTAAGCCCATTTCGTCCAAAATCTCCTTGGACTCGAACATTTTGGGGTGTAAGTACTTGGGATCCAAATTTTTAAATTTTTATTTTTGTCTAATATGGTTTGATACACAACCAAAAACAGTAAAATCAATGTAAAAACTCATTTAACGAAATAGTTCTGTTGTAAGCCCATTTCGTCCAAAATCTCCTTGGACTCGAACATTTTGGGGTGTAAGTACTTGGGATCCAAATTTTTAATGTTTTTATTTTTGTCTAATATGGTTTGATACACAACCAAAAGCAATAAAATCAATGTAAAAACTCATTTTACGAAATAGTTTTGTTGTAAGCCCATTTCGTCGAAAATCTCGTTGGACTCGAACATTTTGGGGTGTGTAAGTACTTGGGGTCCAAATTATTAATTTTTTTATTTCTACCTAATATGGTTTGTACACAACAAAAAGCAATAAAATCAATGTAAAAACTCATTTAACGAAATAGTTGTGTTGTAAGCTTATTTCGTCCAAAATCTCCTTGGACTCGAAAATTTTAGGGTGTTACTACTTGGGGTCCAAATTTTAAATTTTTTTATTTCTACCTAATATGGTTTGTACACAACCAAAAGCAATAAAATCAATGTAAAAACTCATTTAACGAAATAGTTTTGTTGTAAGCCCATTTCGTCCAAAATCTCCTTGGACTCGAACATTTTGGGGTGTAAGTACTTGGGATCCAAATTTTTAATTTTTTTATTTTTGTCTAATATGGTTTGATACACAACCAAAAGCAATAAAATCAATGTAAAAACTCATTTAACGAAATAGTTTTGTTTTAAGCCCATTTCGTCCAGAATCTCATTGGACTCGAACATTTTGGGGTGTAAGTACTTGTGATCCAAATTTTTAATTTTTTTATTTTTGTCTAATATGGTTTGATACACAACCAATAACAATAAAATCAATGTAAAAACTCATTTAACGAAATAGTTTTGTTGTAAGCCTATTTCGTCCAAAATCTCCTTGGACTCGAAAATTTTGGGGTGTAAGTACTTGGGGTTCAAATTTTAAATATTTTTTTATTTTTGTCTAATATGGTTTGATACACAACCAAAAGCAATAAAATCAATGTAAAAACTCATTTAACGAATTAGTTTTGTTGTAAGCCCATTTTGTCCAAAATCTCCTTGGACTCGAAAATTTTGTGGTGTAAGTACTTGGGGTCCAAATAATTAAATTTTTTATTTTTACCTAATATGGTTTGTACACAACAAAAAGCAATAAAATCAATGTAAAAACTCATTTAACGAAATAGTTTTGTTGTAAGCCCATTTCGTCCAAAATCTCCTTGGACTCGAACATTTTGGGGTGTAAGTACTTGGGATCCAAATTTTTAATTTGTTTATTTTTGTCTAATATGGTTTGATACACAACCAAAAGCAATAAAATCAATGTAAAAACTCATTTAACGAAATAGTTTTGTTTTAAGCCCATTTCGTCCAGAATCTGCTTGGACGCGAACATTATGGGGTGTAAGTACTTGGGATCCAAATTTTTAATTTTTTATTTTTGTCTAATATGGTTTGATACACAACCAAAAACAGTAAAATCAATGTAAAAACTCATTTAACGAAATAGTTTTGTTGTAAGCCTATTTCGTCCAAAATCTCCTTGGACTCGAAAATTTTGCGGTGTAAGTACTTGGGGTTCAAATTTTAAATATTTTTTTATTTTTGTCTAATATGGTTTGATACACAACCAAAAGCAATAAAATCAATGTAAAAACTCATTTAACGAAATAGTTTTGTTGTAAGCCCATTTCGTCCAAAATCTCCTTGGACTCGAAAATTTTGGGGTGTAAGTACTTGGGGTTCAAATTTTATATTTTTTTTATTTATGTCTAATATGATTTGATACACAACCAAAAGCAATAAAATCAATGTAAATACTCATTTAACGAAATAGTTTTGTTGTAAGCCCATTTCGTCCAAAATCTCCTTGGACTCGAAAATTTTGGGGTGTAAGTACTTGGGGCCAAATTTTTAATTATTTTATTTTTGTCTAATATGGTTTGATACACAACAAAAAGCAATAAAATCAATGTAAAAACTCATTTAACGAAATAGTTTTGTTGTAAGCCTATTTCGTCTAAAATCTCCTTGGACTCGAAAATTTTGGGGTGTAAGTACTTGGGGTCCAAATTTTTAATTTTTTTATTTTTGTCTAATATGGTTTGATACACAACAAAAACCAATAAAATCAATGTAAAAACTCATTTAACGAAATAGTTTTGTTGTAAGCCCATTTCGTCCAAAATCTCCTTGGACTCGAAAATTTTGGGGTGTGTAAGTACTTGGGGTCCAAATTATTAAATTTTTTATTTCTACCTAATATGGTTTGTACCTAATATGGTTTTTTATTTTTGTCTAATATGGTTTGATACACAACCAAAAACAGTAAAATCAATGTAAAAACTCAATTAACGAAATAGTTTTGTTGTAAGCCCCTTTCGTCCAAAATCTCCTTGGACTCGAAAATTTTGGGGTGTAAGTACTTGGGGTTCAAATTTTAAATATTTTTTTATTTTTGTCTAATATGGTTTAATACACAACCAAAAGCAATAAAATCAATGTAAAATCTCATTTAACGAAATAGTTTTGTTGTAAGCCCATTTCGTCCAAAATCTCCTTGGGCTCGAAAATTTTGGGGTGTAAGTACTTGGGGTTCAAATTTTAAATTTTTTTTTATTCATGTCTAATATTGTTTGATACACAACCAAAAGCAATAAAATCAATGTAAATACTCATTTAACGAAATAGTTTTGTTGTAAGCCCATTTCGTCCAAAATCTCCTTGGACTCGAAAATTTTGGGGTGTAAGTACTTGGGGTCCAAATTTTTAATTTTTTTATTTTAGTCTAATGTGGTTTGATACACAACCAAAAGCAATAAAATCAATGTAAAAAACCATTTAACGAAACAGTTTTGTTGTAAGCCCATTTCGTCTAAAATCTCCTTGAACTCGAAAATTTTGGGGTGTAAGTACTTGGGGTCCAAATTTTTTTTTTTTTTATTTTTGTCTAATATGGTTTGATACACAACAAAAAGCAATAAAATCAATGTAAAAACTCATTTAACGAAATAGTTTTGTTGTTAGCCTATTTCGTCCAAAATCTTCTTGGATTGGAAAATTTAGGGGTGTAAGTACTTGGGGTCCAAATTTTTAATTTTTTTATTTTTGTCTAATATGGTTTAATACACAACAAAAACCAATAAAATCAATGTAAAAACTCATTTAACGAAATAGTTTTGTTGTAAGCCCATTTCGTCCAAAATCTCCTTGGACTCGAAAATTTTGGGGTGTAAGTACTTGGGGTCCAAATTATTAATTTTTTTATTTCTACCTAATATGGTTTGTACACAACAAAAAGCAATAAAATCAATGTAAAAACTCATTTAACGAAATAGTTTTATTGTAAGCCTATTTCGTCCAAAATCTCCTTGGACTCGAAAATTTTGGGGTGTTACTACTTGGGGTCCAAATTTTTAATTTTTTTATTTCTACCTAATATGGTTTGTACACAACAAAAAGCAATAAAATCAATGTAAAAACTCAATTAACGAAATAGTTTTGTTGTAAGCCCATTTCGTTCAAGATCTCCTTGGACTCGAACATTTTGGGGTGTATGTACTTGGGATCCAAATTTTTAATTTTTTTATTTTTGTCTAATATGGTTTGATACACAACCAAAAACAGTAAAATCAATGTAAAAACTCATTTAACGAAATAGTTTTGTTGTAAGCCTATTTCGTCCAAAATCTCCTTGGACTCGAAAATTTTGGGGTGTAAGTACTTGGGGTTCAAATTTTAAATATTTTTTTATTTTTGTCTAATATGGTTTGATACACAACCAAAAGCAATAAAATCAATGTAAAAACTAATTTAACGAAATAGTTTTGTTGTAAGCCCATTTCGTCCAAAATCTCCTTGGACTCGAAAATTTTGGGGTGTAAGTACTTGGGGTTCAAATTTTAATTTTTTTGTTTATTTTTGTCTTATATGATTTGATACACAACCAAAAGCAATAAAATCAATGTAAATACTCATTTAACGAAATAGTTTTGTTGTAAGCCCATTTCGTCCAAAATCTCCTTGGACTCGAAAATTTTGGGGTGTAAGTACTTGTCGTCCAAATTTTTAATTTTTTTATTTTAGTCTAATGTGGTTTGATACACAACCAAAAGCAATAAAATCAATGTAAAAACTCGTTTAAACGAAATAGTTTTGTTGTAAGCCCATTTCGTCCAAAATCTCCTTGGACTCGAAAATTTTGGGGTGTAAGTACTTGCGGTCCAAATTTTTAATTTTTTTATTTTTGTCTAATATGGTTTGATACACAACAAAAAGCAATAAAATCAATGTAAAAACTCATTTAACGAAATAGTTTTGTTGTTAGCCTATTTCGTCTAAAATCTCCTTGGACTCGAAAATTTTGGGGTGTAAGTACTTGGGGACCAAATTTTTAATTTTTTTATTTTTGTCTAATATGGTTTGATACACAACAAAAAGCAATAAAATCAATGTAAAAACTTATTTAACGAAATAGTTTTGTTGTAAGCCCATTTCGTCCAAAATCTCCTTGGACTCGAAAATTTTGGGGTGTGTAAGTACTTGGGGTCCAAATTATTAAATTTTTTATTTCTACCTAATATGGTTTGTACACAACAAAAAGCAATAAAATCAATGTAAAAACTCATTTAACGAAATAGTTTTGTTGTAAGCCCATTTCGTCCAAATGCTCCTTGGACTCGAAAATTTTGGGGTGTAAGTACTTGGGGTCCAAATTTTTAATTTTTTTATTTTAGTCTAATGTGGTTTGATTCACAACCAAAAACAATAAAATCAATGTAAAAACTCATTTAACGAAATAGTTTTGTTGTAAGCCCATTTCGTCCAAAATCTCCTTGGACTCGAACATTTTGGGGTGTAAGTACTTGGAATCCAAATTTTTAATGTTTTTATTTTTGTCTAATATGGTTTGATACACAACCAAAAGCAATAAAATCAATGTAAAAACTCATTTTACGAAATAGTTTTGTTGTAAGCCCATTTCGTCTAAAATCTCCTTGGACTCGAACATTTTGGGGTGTGTAAGTACTTGGGGTCCAAATTATTAATTTTTTTATTTCTACCTAATATGGTTTGTACACAACAAAAAGCAATAAAATCAATGTAAAAACTCGTTTAACGAAATAGTTGTGTTGTAAGCTTATTTCGTCCAAAATCTCCTTGGACTCGAAAATTTTAGGGGTGTTACTACTTGGGGTCCAAATTTTTAATTTTTTATTTCTACCTAATATGGTTTGTACACAACAAAAAGCAATTAAATCAATGTAAAAACTCATTTAACGAAATAGTTTTGTTGTAAGCCCATTTCGTCCAAAATCTCCTTGGACTCGAACATTTTGGGGTGTAAGTACTTGGGATCCAAATTTTTAATTTTTTTATTTTTGTCTAATATGGTTTGATACACAACCAAAAGCAATAAAATCAATGTAAAAACTCATTTAACGAAATAGTTTTGTTTTAAGCCCATTTCGTCCCGAATCTCATTGGACTCGAACATTTTGGGGTGTAAGTACTTGGGATCCAAATTTTTAATTTTTTTATTTTTGTCTAATATGGTTTGATACACAACCAAAAACAATAAAATCAATGTAAAAACTCATTTAACGAAATAGTTTTGTTGTAAGCCCATTTCGTCCAAAATCTCCTTGGACTCGAAAATTTTGGGGTGTAAGTACTTGGGGTTCAAATTTTAAATATTTTTTTATTTTTGTCTAATATGGTTTATACACAACCAAAAGCAATAAAATCAATGTAAAAACTCATTTAACGAATTAGTTTTGTTGTAAGCCCATTTCGTCCAAAATCTCCTTGGACTCGAAAATTTTGGGGTGTGTAAGTACTTGGGGTCCAAATTATTAAATTTTTTATTTCTACCTAATATGGTTTGTACACAATAAAAAGCAATAAAATCAATGTAAAAACTCATTTAACGAAATAGTTTTGTTGTAAGCCCATTTCGTCCAAAATCTCCTTGGACTCGAACATTTTGGGGGTGTAAGTACTTGGGATCCAAATTTTTAATTTTTTTATTTTTGTCTAATATGGTTTGATACACAACCAAAAGCAATAAAATCAATGTAAAAACTCATTAACGAAATAGTTTTGTTTTAAGCCCATTTCGTCCAGAATCTGCTTGGACTCGAACTTTATGGGGTGTAAGTACTTGGGATCCAAATTTTTAATTTTTTTATTTTTGTCTAATATGGTTTGATACACAACCAAAAACAGTAAAATCAATGTAAAAACTCATTTAACGAAATAGTTTTGTTGTAAGCCTATTTCGTCCAAAATCTCCTTGGACTCGAAAATTTTGGGGTCTAAGTAACTACTTGGGGTTCAAATTTTAAATATTTTTTTATTTTTGTCTAATATGGTTTGATACACAACCAAAAGCAATAAAATCAATGTAAAAACTCATTTAACGAAATAGTTTTGTTGTAAGCCCATTTCGTCCAAAATCTCCTTGGACTCGAAAATTTTGGGGTGTAAGTACTTGGGGTTCAAATTTTATATTTTTTTTTATTTATGTCTAATATGATTTGATACACAACCAAAAGCAATAAAATCAATGTAAATACTCATTTAACGAAATAGTTTTGTTGTAAGCCCATTTCGTCCAAAATCTGCTTGGACTCGAAAATTTTGGGGTGTAAGTACTTGGGGCCAAATTTTTAATTATTTTATTTTTGTCTAATATGGTTTGATACACAACAAAAAGCAATAAAATCAATGTAAAAACTAATTTAACGAAATAGTTTTGTTGTAAGCCTATTTCGTCTAAAATCTCCTTGGACTCGAAAATTTTGGGGTGTAAGTACTTGGGGTCCAAATTTTTAATTTTTTTATTTTTGTCTAATATGGTTTGATACACAACAAAAACCAATAAAATCAATGTAAAAACTCATTTAACGAAATAGTTTTGTCGTAAGCCCATTTCGTCCAAAATCTCCTTGGACTCGAAAATTTTGGGGTGTGTAAGTACTTGGGGTCCAAATTATTAAATTTTTTATTTCTACCTAATATGGTTTGTACCTAATATGGTTTTTTATTTTTGTCTAATATGGTTTGATACACAACCAAAAACAGTAAAATCAATGTAAAAACTCAATTAACGAAATAGTTTTGTTGTAAGCCCATTTCGTCCAAAATCTCCTTGGACTCGAAAATTTTGGGGTGTAAGTACTTGGGGTTCAAATTTTAAATATTTTTTTATTTTTGTCTAATATGGTTTAATACACAACCAAAAGCAATAAAATCAATGTTAAATCTCATTTAACGAAATAGTTTTGTTGTAAGCCCATTTCGTCCAAAATCTCCTTGGACTCGAAAATTTTGGGGTGTAAGTACTTGGGGTCCAAATTTTAAATTTTTTATTTTTGTCTAATATGGTTTGATACACAACAAAAAGCAATAAAATCAATGTAAAAACTAATTTAACGAAATAGTTTTGTTGTTAGCCCATTTCGTCCAAAATCTTCTTGGACTCGAAAATTTAGGGGTGTAAGTACTTGGGGTCCAAATTTTTAATTTTTTTATTTTTGTCTAATATGGTTTGATACACAACAAAAACCAATAAAATCAATGTAAAAACTCATTTAACGAAATAGTTTTGTTGTAAGCCCATTTCGTCCAAAATCTCCTTGGACTCGAAAATTTTGGGGTGTGTAAGTACTTGGGGTCCAAATTATTAATTTTTTTATTTCTACCTAATATGGTTTGTACACAACAAAAAGCAATAAAATCAATGTAAAAACTCATTTAACGAAATAGTTTTGTTGTAAGCCTATTTCGTCCAAAATCTCGTTGGACTCGAAAATTTTGGGGTGTTACTACTTGGGGTCCAAATTTTAAATTTTTTTTATTTCTACCTAATAGGGTTTGTACACAACAAAAAGCAATAAAATCAATGTAAAAACTCATTTAACGAAATAGTTTTGTTGTAAGCCCATTTCGTTCAAGATCTCCTTGGACTCGAACATTTTGGGGTGTAAGTACTTGGGATCCAAATTTTTAATTTTTTTATTTTTGTCTAATATGGTTTGATACACAACCAAAAGCAATAAAATCAATGTAAAAACTCGTTTAACGAAATAGTTTTGTTTTAAGCCCATTTCGTCCAAAATCTCCTTGGACTCGAACATTTTGGGGTGTATGTACTTGGGATCCAAATTTTTAATTTTTTTATTTTTGTCTAATATGGTTTGATACACAACCAAAAACAGTAAAATCAATGTAAAAACTCATTTAACGAAATAGTTTTGTTGTAAGCCTATTTCGTCCAAAATCTCCTTGGACTCGAAAATTTTGGGGTGTAAGTACTTGGGGTTCAAATTTTAAATATTTTTTTATTTTTGTCTAATATGGTTTGATACACAACCAAAAGCAATAAAATCAATGTAAAAACTCATTTAACGAAATAGTTTTGTTGTAAGCCTATTTCGTCCAAAATCTCCTTGGACTCGAAAATTTTGGGGTGTAAGTACTTGGGGTTCAAATTTTAAATATTTTTTTATTTTTGTCTAATATGGTTTGATACACAACCAAAAGCAATAAAATCAATGTAAAAACTAATTTAACGAAATAGTTTTGTTGTCAGCCCATTTCGTCCAAAATCTCCTTGGACTCGAAAATTTTGGGGTGTAAGTACTTGGGGTCCAAATTTTTAATTTTTTTATTTTAGTCTAATGTGGTTTGATACACAACCAAAAGCAATAAAATCAATGTAAAAACTCGTTTAACGAAATAGTTTTGTTGTTAGCCTATTTCGTCCAAAATCTCCGTGTAAGTACTTGGGGACCAAATTTTTAATTTTTTTATTTTTGTCTAATATGGTTTGATACACAACAAAAAGCAATAAAATCAATGTAAAAACTCATTTAACGAAATAGTTTTGTTGTAAGCCCATTTCGTCCAAAATCTCCTTGGACTCGAAAATTTTGGGGTGTGTAAGTACTTGGGGTCCAAATTATTAAATTTTTTATTTCTACCTAATATGGTTTGTACACAACAAAAAGCAATAAAATCAATGTAAAAACTCATTTAACGAAATAGTTTTGTTGTAAGCCCATTTCGTCCAAATGCTCCTTGGACTCGAAAATTTTGGGGTGTAAGTACTTGGGGTCCAAATTTTTAATTTTTTTATTTTAGTCTAATGTGGTTTGATTCACAACCAAAAACAATAAAATCAATGTAAAAACTAATTTAACGAAATAGTTTTGTTGTAAGCCCATTTCGTCCAAAATCTCCTTGGACTCGAACATTTTGGGGTGTAAGTACTTGGGGTCCAAATTATTAATTTTTTTATTTTTGTCTAATATGGTTTGATACACAACCAAAAGCAATAAAATCAATGTAAAAACTAATTTAACGAAATAGATTTGTTTTAAGCCCATTTCGTCCAAAATCTCCTTGGACTCGAAAATTTTGGGGTGTAAGTACTTGGGGTCCAAATTTTTAATGATTTTATTTTTGTCTAATATGGTTTGATACACAACAAAAAGCATAAAAATTAATGTAAAAACTCATTTAACGAAATAGTTTTGTTGTAAGCCTATTTCGTCTAAAATCTCCTTGGACTCGAAAATTTTGGGGTATTACTACTTGGGGTCCAAATTTTAAATTTTTTTATTTCTACCTTATATGGTTTGAACACAACAAAAAGCAATAAAATCAATGTTAAAACTCATTTAACGAAATAGTTTTGTTGTAAGCCCATTTCGTCCAAAATCTCCTTGGACTCGAACATTTTGGGGTGTAAGTACTTGGGATCCAAATTTTTAATTTTTTTATTTTTGTCTAATATGGTTTGATACACAACCAAAAACAGTAAAATCAATGTAAAAACTCATTTAACGAAATAGTTTTGTTGTAAGCCTATTTCGTCCAAAATCTCCTTGGACTCGAAAATTTTGGGGTGTAAGTACTTGGGGTTCAAATTTTAAATATATTTTATTTTTGTCTAATATGGTTTAATACACAACCAAAAGCAATAAAATCAATGTTAAATCTCATTTAACGAAATAGTTTTGTTGTAAGCTTATTTCGTCTAAAATCTCCTTGGACTCGAAAATTTTGGGGTGTAAGTACTTGGGGTCCAAATTTTTAATTTTTTTTACTTTTGTCTAATATGGTTTGATACACAACAAAAACCAATAAAATCAATGTAAAAACTCATTTAACGAAATAGTTTTGTTGTAAGCCCATTTCGTCCAAAATCTCCTTGGACTCGAAAATTTTGGGGTGTGTAAGTACTTGGGGTCCAAATTATTAAATTTTTTATTTCTACCTAATATGGTTTGTACCTAATATGGTTTTTTATTTTTGTCTAATATGGTTTGATACACAACCAAAAACAGTAAAATCAATGTAAAAACTCAATTAACGAAATAGTTTTGTTGTAAGCCCATTTCGTCCAAAATCTCCTTGGACTCGAAAATTTTGGGGTGTAAGTACTTGGGGTTCAAATTTTAAATATTTTTGTCTAATATGGTTTAATACACAACCAAAAGCAATAAAATCAATGTTAAATCTCATTTAACGAAATAGTTTTGTTGTAAGCCCATTTCGTCCAAAATCTCCTTGGACTCGAAAATTTTGGGGTGTAAGTACTTGGGGTTCAAATTTTAAATTTTTTTTTATTCATGTCTAATATGGTTTGATACACAACCAAAAGCAATAAAATCAATGTAAATACTCATTTAACGAAATAGTTTTGTTGTAAGCCCATTTCGTCCAAAATCTCCTTGGACTCGAAAATTTTGGGGTGTAAGTACTTGGGGTCCAAATTTTTAATTTTTTTATTTTAGTCTAATGTGGTTTGATACACAACCAAAAGCAATAAAATCAATGTAAAAAACCATTTAACGAAACAGTTTTGTTGTAAGCCCATTTCGTCTAAAATCTCCTTGAACTCGAAAATTTTGGGGTGTAAGTACTTGGGGTCCAAATTTTAAATTTTTTATTTTTGTCTAATATGGTTTGATACACAACAAAAAGCAATAAAATCAATGTAAAAACTCATTTAACGAAATAGTTTTGTTGTTAGCCTATTTCGTCCAAAATCTTCTTGGACTCGAAAATTTAGGGGTGTAAGTACTTGGGGTCCAAATTTTTAATTTTTTTATTTTTGTCTAATATGGTTTGATACACAACAAAAACCAATAAAATCAATGTAAAAACTCATTTAACGAAATAGTTTTGTTGTAAGCCCATTTCGTCCAAAATCTCCTTGGACTCGAAAATTTTGGGGTGTGTAAGTACTTGGGGTCCAAATTATTAATTTTTTTATTTCTACCTAATATGGTTTGTACACAACAAAAAGCAATAAAATCAATGTAAAAACTCATTTAACGAAATAGTTTTGTTGTAAGCCTATTTCGTCCAAAATCTCGTTGGACTCGAAAATTTTGGGGTGTTACTACTTGGGGTCCAAATTTTAAATTTTTTTTATTTCTACCTAATATGGTTTGTACACAACAAAAAGCAATAAAATCAATGTAAAAACTCATTTAACGAAATAGTTTTGTTGTAAGCCCATTTCGTTCAAGATCTCCTTGGACTCGAACATTTTGGGGTGTAAGTACTTGGGATCCAAATTTTTAATTTTTTTATTTTTGTCTAATATGGTTTGATACACAACCAAAAGCAATAAAATCAATGTAAAAACTCGTTTAACGAAATAGTTTTGTTTTAAGCCCATTTCGTCCAAAATCTCCTTGGACTCGAACATTTTGGGGTGTATGTACTTGGGATCCAAATTTTTAATTTTTTTATTTTTGTCTAATATGGTTTGATACACAACCAAAAACAGTAAAATCAATGTAAAAACTCATTTAACGAAATAGTTTTGTTGTAAGCCTATTTCGTCCAAAATCTCCTTGGACTCGAAAATTTTGGGGTGTAAGTACTTGGGGTTCAAATTTTAAATATTTTTTTATTTTTGTCTAATATGGTTTGATACACAACCAAAAGCAATAAAATCAATGTAAAAACTAATTTAACGAAATAGTTTTGTTGTAAGCCCATTTCGTCCAAAATCTCCTTGGACTCGAAAATTTTGGGGTGTAAGTACTTGGGGTTCAAATTTTAATTTTTTTTTTATTTTTGTCTTATATGATTTGATACACAACCAAAAGCAATAAAATCAATGTAAATACTCATTTAACGAAATAGTTTTGTTGTAAGCCCATTTCGTCCAAAATCTCCTTGGACTCGAAAATTTTGGGGTGTAAGTACTTGGGGTCCAAATTTTTAATTTTTTTATTTTAGTCTAATGTGGTTTGATACACAACCAAAAGCAATAAAATCAATGTAAAAACTCGTTTAACGAAATAGTTTTGTTGTAAGCCCATTTCGTCCAAAATCTCCTTGGACTCGAAAATTTTGGGGTGTAAGTATTTGCGGTCCAAATTTTTAATTTTTTTATTTTTGTCTAATATGGTTTGATACACAACAAAAAGCAATAAAATCAATGTAAAAACTCAGTTAACGAAATAGTTTTGTTGTTAGCCTATTTCGTCCAAAATCTCCGTGTAAGTACTTGGGGACCAAATTTTTAATTTTTTTATTTTTGTCTAATATGGTTTGATACACAACAAAAAGCAATAAAATCAATGTAAAAACTCATTTAACGAAATAGTTTTGTTGTAAGCCCATTTCGTCCAAAATCTCCTTGGACTCGAAAATTTTGGGGTGTGTAAGTACTTGGGGTCCAAATTATTAAATTTTTTATTTCTACCTAATATGGTTTGTACACAACAAAAAGCAATAAAATCAATGTAAAAACTCATTTAACGAAATAGTTTTGTTGTAAGCCCATTTCGTCCAAATGCTCCTTGGACTCGAACATTTTGGGGTGTAAGTACTTGGGGTCCAAATTTTTAATTTTTTTATTTTAGTCTAATGTGGTTTGATTCACAACCAAAAACAATAAAATCAATGTAAAAACTAATTTAACGAAATAGTTTTGTTGTCAGCCCATTTCGTCCAAAATCTCCTTGGACTCGAACATTTTGGGGTGTAAGTACTTGGGGTCCAAATTATTAATTTTTTTATTTTTGTCTAATATGGTTTGATACACAACCAAAAGCAATAAAATCAATGTAAAAACTCATTTAACGAAATAGATTTGTTTTAAGCCCATTTCGTCCAAAATCTCCTTGGACTCGAAAATTTTGGGGTGTAAGTACTTGGGGTCCAAATTTTTAATGATTTTATTTTTGTCTAATATGGTTTGATACACAACAAAAAGCATAAAAATCAATGTAAAAACTCATTTAACGAAATAGTTTTGTTGTAAGCCTATTTCGTCTAAAATCTCCTTGGACTCGAAAATTTTGGGGTGTTACTACTTGGGGTCCAAATTTTAAATTTTTTTATTTCTACCTTATATGGTTTGAACACAACAAAAAGCAATAAAATCAATGTAAAAACTCATTTAACGAAATAGTTTTGTTGTAAGCCCATTTCGTCCAAAATCTCCTTGGACTCGAACATTTTGGGGTGTAAGTACTTGGGATCCAAATTTTTAATTTTTTTATTTTTGTCTAATATGGTTTGATACACAACCAAAAACAGTAAAATCAATGTAAAAACTCATTTAACGAAATAGTTTTGTTGTAAGCCTATTTCGTCCAAAATCTCCTTGGACTCGAAAATTTTGGGGTGTAAGTACTTGGGGTTCAAATTTTAAATATATTTTATTTTTGTCTAATATGGTTTAATACACAACCAAAAGCAATAAAATCAATGTTAAATCTCATTTAACGGAATAGTTTTGTTGTAAGCCCATTTCGTCCAAAATCTCCTTGGACTCGAAAATTTTGGGGTGTAAGTACTTGGGGTTCAAATTTTAAATTTTTTTTTTTTTTATTTTTGTCTAATATGGTTTGATACACAACCAAAAGCAATAAAATCAATGTAAATACTCATTTAACGAAATAGTTTTGTTGTAAGCCCATTTCGTCCAAAATCTTCTTGGACTCGAAAATTTTGGGGTGTAAGTACTTGGGGTCCAAATTTTTAATTTTTTTATTTTAGTCTAATGTGGTTTGATACACAACCAAAAGCAATAAAATCAATGTAAAAAATCATTTAACGAAACAGTTTTGTTGTAAGCCCATTTCGTCTAAAATCTCCTTGAACTCGAAAATTTTGGGGTGTAAGTACTTAGGGTCCAAATTTTTAATTTTTTTATTTTTGTCTAACATGGTTTGATACACAACAAAAAGCAATAAAATCAATGTAAAAACTCATTTAACGAAATAGTTTTGTTGTAAGCCCATTTCGTCCAAAATCTACTTGGACTCGAAAATTTTGGGGTGTAAGTAATGGGGTCCAAATTTTAAATTTTTTTTTATTTTTGTCTAATATGGTTTGATACACAAGAAAAACCAATAAAATCAATGTAAAAACTCATTTAACGAAATAGTTTTGTTGTAAGCCCATTTCGTCCAAAATCTCCGTGGACTCGAAAATTTTGGGGTGTGTAAGTACTTGGGGTCCAAATTATTAATTTTTTTATTTCTACCTAATATGGTTTGTACACAACAAAAAGCAATAAAATCAATGTAAAAACTCATTTAACGAAATAGTTTTGTTGTAAGCCCATTTCGTCCAAAATCTCCTTGGACTCGAACATTTTGGGGTGTAAGTACTTGGGATCCAAATTTTTAATTTTTTTATTTTTGTCTAATATGGTTTGATACACAACCAAAAGCAATAAAATCAATGTAAAAACTCATTTAACGAAATAGTTTTGTTGTTAGCCTATTTCGTCCAAAATCTCCTTGGACTCGAACATTTTGGGGTGTAAGTACTTGGGATCCAAATTTTTAATTTTTTTTATTTTTGTCTAATATGGTTTGATACACAACCAAAAACAGTAAAATCAATGTAAAAACTCATTTAACGAAATAGTTTTGTTGTAAGCCTATTTCGTCCAAAATCTCCTTGGACTCGAAAATTTTGGGGTGTAAGTACTTGGGGTTCAAATTTTAAATATTTTTTTATTTTTGTCTAATATGGTTTGATACACAACCAATAGCAATAAAATCAATGTAAAAACTCATTTAACGAAATAGTTTTGTTGTAAGCCCATTTCGTCCAAAATCTCATTGGACTCGAAAATTTTGGGGTGTAAGTACTTGGGGTTCAAATTTTAAATTTTTTTTTATTTTTGTCTAATATGATTTGATACACAACCAAAAGCAATAAAATCAATGTGAAAACTCATTTAACGAAATAGTTTTGTTGTAAGCCCATTTCGTCTAAAATCTCCTTGGACTCGAATATTTTGGGGTGTAAGTACTTGGGGTCCAAACTTTTAATGTTTTTATTTTTGTCTAATATGGTTTGATACACAACAAAAAGCAATAAAATCGATGTAAAAACTTATTTAACGAAATAGTTTTGTTGTAAGCCCATTTCGTCCAAAATCTCCTTGGACTCGAAAATTTTGGGGTGTAAGTACTTGGGGTCCAAATTTTTAATTTTTTATTTTGGTCTAATATGGTTTGATACACAACAAAAAGCAATAAAATCAATGTAAAAACTCATTTAACGAAATAGTTTTGTTGTTAGCCTATTTCGTCCAAAATCTCCTTGGACTCGAACATTTTGGGGTGTAAGTACTTGGGGACCAAATTTTTAATTTTTTTATTTTTGTCTAATATGGTTTGATACACAACAAAAAGCAATAAAATCAATGTAAAAACTCATTTAACGAAATAGTTTTGTTGTAAGCCCATTTCGTCCAAAATCTCCTTGGACTCGAAAATTTTGGGGTGTGTAAGTATTTGGGGTCCTGTTTTTACTCAACAACGTAAATGACATGATATTTTCAAATTTAGTAATTTTGCTTATTCTAAGCATTTTTATATTTCTCTTTCTAAGAATTTTTATATTTCTTTTTCTACAATTAAATATAATGTGTGTAACACGATAACTCACATGTAATATACTGATTGATAAGCAATTATTGTATTTGCATGCATTACATACATATAATAATTTATAAGATAGATAAAAAATTATAATTGTTAATTATGCTTAAGTAAACAAAATTAATGTATAAATATCAAAGAAAACTTAATAAACAGCTCAGTTGTAAAACAAAAACCATTTAAATCTATTTGTGAGCCCTTATCAGTGGTAAGCCACAAATATTAAATACTACAACGACAAGAACATTGGTCCTTCGAGCTAAAAAGAACAGCGCTTAGAGATACAGCGCTTACATAACATACAACATAAAAACGTATTTAAAATTAATCTAAAAAAAAAAACATGGATACCGTAAAAACTTTGTGTGAACAAACACAAACCGGTAAATTAATTAACCAATTAAAAACAAACATCAAAAAAGATGAAGCTGCCAGAAAAACCAAACAATATTGTGACCAAAGACTCACAAATTTGCAGCTACTCTTCGATAAATTTTCAACCACCGATGCTTCATTAGTAGTCACTCTTCCAGAGGATCATCCGTATGTTAAACAACATTTCTTCGATCAAGTCAAACAAGCGTTCAAAGAAACAAAACAAATACTACTAGAAGCCAGAAAAAATACAGCAGGAGATGATCGGGATACGGATTGGGACAAATACGTCGCAGATGCGTCATCATATATACTAGCAGATGAGCAACAACAAGGCGAATCTGACCATAAGGTGGTACAAGTAGACGATCAACAACAGCAGAGGCGTTATAAAATACAACACGCCAAAGCTAAAATATTTCAAACAAATATTAACACCATACATCAAATCAAGGATGCGGTGCAGCACTCAAGGACGTATTACGAGTTGAAGATCAAACTACTAACCGATTTATGGATATCTCTTACCAACAATCATGAAGAGATTATTGGAAATGCGATTGATGGAGAGCTTGACAACGAATACTTTAGCCAAGAAACATACGAGAACCTACAGCAAGATTATGAATTTACAATCATCTATCTTCAAGGTCAAATAGAAAACGTTGCCAACAAAGATTCTTCGAAACAAAATCAAAAAAGATCCAGCATCAAGCTTCCCAGGATTGAAATACCACACTTCTATGGGGATTACAAACAATGGACAAGCTTCCAAAATCTTTTCAACAAGACTATCCATTGCAACGATGACTTATCCAGTGAAGAAAAGATGCATTACCTATTATCAGTAATAGGAGGAGATCCAGCCAAGCTCATTAACCACCTCAATATATCGCAAGAAAACTATTCTACAGCTTGGAATATTTTATGCTCCAGATACGAGGATAAAAGGCTTCTGATCAATACTTACATCAACACAATTTTAGAACTACCAAATTTAAGTTCAGAATCCGCTCATGGTCTAAAACTATTACATGATAATGCACTGGAATGTTTGCATGCCATCAAGAACCAAGGAATCAATACAGATTCTTGGGATGCTATCTTGTTGAACATCCTAATAAGAAAATTGGACAGGGAAACTCATCGATTATACGAGACGTCGTTGAAGAACCCGAAGGAAATTCAAACCATGAAAGATTTTCTAGCCTTTCTACAAGTAAGGTTTCAATCTTTGGGAGCACTATCCCGAGATAAATTGTATAAAAAAAAGGAAGTAAACCAACAAACAAATTCATCTATTAAGACTGTAAATGTTGCAGTAGCCAGAAAACCCGATAAATGTAGCCTTTGCTGGGGAGAGCACAATCTACCAGAATGTAAAAGTTCCAAAATTTACCACAAATCGAAAGAAGTAAGGCAGTATATTATAAACCAGTGTGCCGACGATGCTTGCTTCCAGAACACAAACTCCCTTGCAATAAAAGTTGTGAGTTATGCAAAGGTGCACATCACAGCCTACTGCATAGTAACAATAGTATGCGATCTGCATCAGAAAATATAAAACCAGCTAATACAAACGTACAAGTAACACATGCATGGAATCGCAAATGCATCTTACTGGGAACCGCCTTAGTGAATGCGGTTTCTGGTGCTCGCAATGAACTGATTCGTGTGCTAATAGATCCTGGGTCTCAAGCAACCTTCATTACAGAAAAAGCCTGCCAGAGATTAAAATTACCAAAACCCGCAGCGTATGCAGAAGTCACAGGCATGGCAAAAACCGAAGCAGGAGTGGCGAACTCAAAAGTCGAATTTACCTTGAAGCCAAGATTTCCATCCAAATTTAGCTTAGCCATAAAAGCATTAGTATTCAAAAACATAACGCGGGATATGCCAGAGCAGCCTCTAGACCCATGGAACTGGAAACACACCAAAAATCTAATGTGGGCTGATCCAACATTTTACAGTCCTGGCCCAATCGACTTATTATTGGGCGCGGACTATTATGGAGAAATTTTAATGAGTAATATAGCAAAGGCATCATCTGACGAACCGATAGCCCAACAAACGAAACTAGGTTGGATATTCTTAGGCCGTGCCTCAGTCGATTGTCACAATTCAACAGTAATACAATCAATGACAACAAGAGCAGTTGATATAGATAAACAATTGAGAAGCTTCTGGGAAATAGAGGAGGTGCCACGTAAACGAGCATTCACCAAAGAAGAACTAGAGTGTGAAAAAATATTCGCGACCAGTCACAAACGTCTCAAATCTGGCCGCTACGTAGTCAAGATTCCTTTTGACATTGAGTTATATTCTGCCAACCCACTGGGATGCTCAAAAAGGGTTGCCATGGCGCGTTTGATACAAGTAGAAAAACGACTTGCTAAAAATCCAAATCTTAGCACTCAATACAAGAAGTTCATGGATGAATATATCGCTTTGGGACACATGAAAGTTGCTGAAACAGTTACTGAGACTGGTTACTATTACCTGCCGCATCATGCAGTTCAGAAGGATTCGAGCACAACTACAAAATTGAGGGTAGTTTTCGATGGCTCTGCCAAAACCACAACTGGGATATCGTTAAACGACGTAATGTTGACGGGCCCTACTCTTCAACAGGATTTATTATCCATATTGTTAAGGTGGCGGAAGCATAAATACGTCCATACGGCTGACATCGAAAAAATGTTCAGACAAATCGCCGTTGATGAAGATGACCAGAACTATCAACGTATTTTATGGAGAGAGTCTCCGCAACAAGAAATTCAAGAGTTTAAGTTGACTACTGTCACATATGGAACAGCAGCAGCAACTTATTTAGCGGTGAAGTCACTACGACAGCTGGCCATCGATGAACAACCAAACTATCCTATAGCGTCCAACGTAGTTTTAAATGATTTCTACGTGGATGACCTAATTTCTGGACAAAACACACTGGAAGAAGCCTTACTCAGCCAAAAACAAACCATTGATTTACTGAATTGCGGTGGATTTACGTTAAGAAAATGGGCAACAAACAGCACAGTCCTCTTGAAATCCATACCAGTGCATCTAAGGAATCAAAATCGATTGTAATTCAAGCTTGATGACACAATTAAAACTCTTGGACTACACTGGAATCCAGCAACAGATACATTCGGTTTCATTGTCACTCAATCCGCCCCTGCAAGCCTACCAAACGAAACCTACTTTCGGATAGTGCAAAACTTTTTGATCCATTAGGCTGGCTGGTGTTACGAAATCACTCATTTCGCATCTCAAACAGGTCATTCAAAATAAATACAATCCACAATACAGATCATATTTCATCATCGTCGGCTATCAAATTATACAAATTGTGGGATATCAACTTATGCATAAATTCATAATTGACAAATTCCACAAATTGTAACAAGAACAAAATTATAAAAAAAGCGCGACCTAAAAACAAATAGCCAAATTAACATTAAACAGAAATATAAATATTGTCAATTTAACAAATAAGAAATTGAGGAAAATTTGAGATATATGACCCAATATAAAATATGTGGAATTTGTATGAATGAACAAAAAATAAATATGTATGTAGACCTAAATAACATCATAAAAAATGTGGAATTTGTATATGTAAACAAATCCAATAATCAAACCCAAAATGCAAAATTATATAACCCCAATATATTTTCTTTAGGTCAAGTAAATGTGTATACGGAAATAGAATATTTCCGTATATACAAAATGTATGATATAATAACAACTAATTTTAGGTCATAATAAAATCGCATATACGGAAATACAATTTATTTCCGTATCTGCGGATATATATAATAAGACAATTCTAATAGAAAATCAGTTGCATCAATTGAGTTGTTAAAAAATAATTAAGTCATTATTATTATCTACTTAGTTGTAAGAGTTTAATCTAAAAATTTAAAATTATAATCTCTTTATATATTACATATAAACTTAAAATTATATAATCTTCCCATATATAATACCAATATCAAGTTCAAGTAAAATAAAAGTGCAACCAAAATAAAAGGCAAGAAAATTTTAAGAGGGTATTTTCAAGTACTCTAAATAAAAGTAAGATAGTATTTTAAAAGGTTGAAATTTAATGTAAGATAGTGTTTTTAAAAGTTAAAATAAAAATTTAAGTCGATCGTTTGAAAAGTTGTGAATAGTGAAACCAAAAGTATTATAAGTTCAAAATTATAATATAACAATAAATATATATATATATAAAAAATCAATCAAAAAATAAATATTAATGTTATTAAAAAATTATTAAATATAATCAGACAATAAAAAAGAAAATATAAAATATTATACAAATCAAAAATATAAAATATTGGCGCTGTAGAGTTACGCACCTGTGGCGATTAGATTAGGTAAGTCAACATTTTCTTAAAAATCACTCCCATCCAAAATCATTTCCCTTAAACTACATCCATACACTTAAAACTCAAATTTCAAACCCTTATCACCAAAAGCAATCAAATTTCACATCAAATTTCACAGCCATTATTGAATTGTCATTAGCGAATTGTCACATCGAAATATATCTGTTCAATCTTCACAAATATAATATTCATATCCAAATAAATTAACCATGCAGCTTGGAATATTTTATGCTCCAGATACGAGGATAAAAGGCTTCTGATCAATACTTACATCAACACAATTTTAGAACTACCAAATTTAAGTTCAGAATCCGCTCATGGTCTAAAACTATTACATGATAATGCACTGGAATGTTTGCATGCCATCAAGAACCAAGGAATCAATACAGATTCTTGGGATGCTATCTTGTTGAACATCCTAATAAGAAAATTGGACAGGGAAACTCATCGATTATACGAGACGTCGTTGAAGAACCCGAAGGAAATTCAAACCATGAAAGATTTTCTAGCCTTTCTGCAAGTAAGGTTTCAATCTTTGGGAGCACTATCCCGAGATAAATTGTATAAAAAAAAAGGAAGTAAACCAACAAACAAATTCATCTATTAAGACTGTAAATGTTGCAGTAGCCAGAAAACCCGATAAATGTAGCCTTTGCTGGGGAGAGCACAATCTACCAGAATGTAAAAAGTTCCAAAATTTACCACAAATCGAAAGAAGTAAGGCAGTATATTATAAACCAGTGTGCCGACGATGCTTGCTTCCAGAACACAAACTCCCTTGCAATAAAAGTTGTGAGTTATGCAAAGGTGCACATCACAGCCTACTGCATAGTAACAATAGTATGCGATCTGCATCAGAAAATATAAAACCAGCTAATACAAACGTACAAGTAACACATGCATGGAATCGCAAATGCATCTTACTGGGAACCGCCTTAGTGAATGCGGTTTCTGGTGCTCGCAATGAACTGATTCGTGTGCTAATAGATCCTGGGTCTCAAGCAACCTTCATTACAGAAAAAGCCTGCCAGAGATTAAAATTACCAAAACCCGCAGCGTATGCAGAAGTCACAGGCATGGCAAAAACCGAAGCAGGAGTGGCGAACTCAAAAGCCGAATTTACCTTGAAGCCAAGATTTCCATCCAAATTTAGCTTAGCCATAAAAGCATTAGTATTCAAAAACATAACGCGGGATATGCCAGAGCAGCCTCTAGACCCATGGAACTGGAAACACACCAAAAATCTAATGTGGGCTGATCCAACATTTTACAGTCCTGGCCCAATCGACTTATTATTGGGCGCGGACTATTATGGAGAAATTTTAATGAGTAATATAGCAAAGGCATCATCTGACGAACCGATAGCCCAACAAACGAAACTAGGTTGGATATTCTTAGGCCGTGCCTCAGTCGATTGTCACAATTCAACAGTAATACAATCAATGACAACAAGAGCAGTTGATATAGATAAACAATTGAGAAGCTTCTGGGTAATAGAGGAGGTGCCACGTAAACGAGCATTCACCAAAGAAGAACTAGAGTGTGAAAAAATATTCGCGACCAGTCACAAACGTCTCAAATCTGACCGCTACGTAGTCAAGATTCCTTTTGACATTGAGTTATATTCTGCCAACCCACTGGGATGCTCAAAAAGGGTTGCCATGGCGCGTTTGATACAAGTAGAAAAACGACTTGCTAAAAATCCAAATCTTAGCACTCAATACAAGAAGTTCATGGATGAATATATCGCTTTGGGACACATGAAAGTTGCTGAAACAGTTACTGAGACTGGTTACTATTACCTGCCGCATCATGCAGTTCAGAAGGATTCGAGCACAACTACAAAATTGAGGGTAGTTTTCGATGGCTCTGCCAAAACCACAACTGGAATATCGTTAAACGACGTAATGTTGACGGGCCCTACTCTTCAACAGGATTTATTATCCATATTGTTAAGGTGGCGGAAGCATAAATACGTCCATACGGCTGACATCGAAAAAATGTTCAGACAAATCGCCGTTGATGAAGATGACCAGAACTATCAACGTATTTTATGGAGAGAGTCTCCGCAACAAGAAATTCAAGAGTTTAAGTTGACTACTGTCACATATGGAACAGCAGCAGCAACTTATTTAGCGGTGAAGTCACTACGACAGCTGGCCATCGATGAACAACCAAACTATCCTATAGCGTCCAACGTAGTTTTAAATGATTTCTACGTGGATGACCTAATTTCTGGACAAAACACACTGGAAGAAGCCTTACTCAGCCAAAAACAAACCATTGATTTACTGAATTGCGGTGGATTTACGTTAAGAAAATGGGCAACAAACAGCACAGTCCTCTTGAAATCCATACCAGTGCATCTAAGGAATCAAAATCGATTGGAATTCAAGCTTGATGACACAATTAAAACTCTTGGACTACACTGGAATCCAGCAACAGATACATTCGGTTTCATTGTCACTCAATCCGCCCCTGCAAGCCTACCAAACGAAACCTACTTTCGGATAGTGCAAAACTTTTTGATCCATTAGGCTGGCTGGTGTTACGAAATCACTCATTTCGCATCTCAAACAGGTCATTCAAAATAAATACAATCCACAATACAGATCATATTTCATCATCGTCGGCTATCAAATTATACAAATTGTGGGATATCAACTTATGCATAAATTCATAATTGACAAATTCCACAAATTGTAACAAGAACAAAATTATAAAAAAAGCGCGACCTAAAAACAAATAGCCAAATTAACATTAAACAGAAATATAAATATTGTCAATTTAACAAATAAGAAATTGAGGAAAATTTGAGATATATGACCCAATATAAAATATGTGGAATTTGTATGAATTAACAAAAAATAAATATGTATGTAGACCTAAATAACATCATAAAAAATGTGGAATTTGTATATGTAAACAAATCCAATAATCAAACCCAAAATGCAAAATTATATAACCCCAATATATTTTCTTTAGGTCAAGTAAATGTGTATACGGAAATAGAATATTTCCGTATATACAAAATGTATGATATAATAACAACTAATTTTAGGTCATAATAAAATCGCATATACGGAAATACAATTTATTTCCGTATCTGCGGATATATATAATAAGACAATTCTAATAGAAAATCAGTTGCATCAATTGAGTTGTTAAAAAATAATTAAGTCATTATTATTATCTACTTAGTTGTAAGAGTTTAATCTAAAAATTTAAAATTATAATCTCTTTATATATTACATATAAACTTAAAATTATATAATCTTCCCATATATAATACCAATATCAAGTTCAAGTAAAATAAAAGTGCAACCAAAATAAAAGGCAAGAAAATTTTAAGAGGGTATTTTCAAGTACTCTAAATAAAAGTAAGATAGTATTTTAAAAGGTTGAAATTTAATGTAAGATAGTGTTTTTAAAAGTTAAAATAAAAATTTAAGTCGATCGTTTGAAAAGTTGTGAATAGTGAAACCAAAACTATTATAAGTTCAAAATTATAATATAACAATAAATATATATAAATATAAAAAATCAATCAAAAAATAAATATTAATGTTATTAAAAAATTATTAAATATAATCAGACAATAAAAAAGAAAATATAAAATATTATACAAATCAAAAATATAAAATATTGGCGCTGTAGAGTTACGCACCTGTGGCGATTAGATTAGGTAAGTCAACATTTTCTTAAAAATCACTCCCATCCAAAATCATTTCCCTTAAACTACATCCATACACTTAAAACTCAAATTTCAAACCCTTATCACCAAAAGCAATCAAATTTCACATCAAATTTCACAGCCATTATTGAATTGTCATTAGCGAATTGTCACATCGAAATATATCTGTTCAATCTTCACAAATATAACATTCATATCCAAATAAATTAACCATGCAGCTTGGAATATTTTATGCTCCAGATACGAGGATAAAAGGCTTCTGATCAATACTTACATCAACACAATTTTAGAACTACCAAATTTAAGTTCAGAATCCGCTCATGGTCTAAAACTATTACATGATAATGCACTGGAATGTTTGCATGCCATCAAGAACCAAGGAATCAATACAGATTCTTGGGATGCTATCTTGTTGAACATCCTAATAAGAAAATTGGACAGGGAAACTCATCGATTATACGAGACGTCGTTGAAGAACCCGAAGGAAATTCAAACCATGAAAGATTTTCTAGCCTTTCTACAAGTAAGGTTTCAATCTTTGGGAGCACTATCCCGAGATAAATTGTATAAAAAAAAGGAAGTAAACCAACAAACAAATTCATCTATTAAGACTGTAAATGTTGCAGTAGCCAGAAAACCCGATAAATGTAGCCTTTGCTGGGGAGAGCACAATCTACCAGAATGTAAAAAGTTCCAAAATTTACCACAAATCGAAAGAAGTAAGGCAGTATATTATAAACCAGTGTGCCGACGATGCTTGCTTCCAGAACACAAACTCCCTTGCAATAAAAGTTGTGAGTTATGCAAAGGTGCACATCACAGCCTACTGCATAGTAACAATAGTATGCGATCTGCATCAGAAAATATAAAACCAGCTAATACAAACGTACAAGTAACACATGCATGGAATCGCAAATGCATCTTACTGGGAACCGCCTTAGTGAATGCGGTTTCTGGTGCTCGCAATGAACTGATTCGTGTGCTAATAGATCCTGGGTCTCAAGCAACCTTCATTACAGAAAAAGCCTGCCAGAGATTAAAATTACCAAAACCCGCAGCGTATGCAGAAGTCACAGGCATGGCAAAAACCGAAGCAGGAGTGGCGAACTCAAAAGTCGAATTTACCTTGAAGCCAAGATTTCCATCCAAATTTAGCTTAGCCATAAAAGCATTAGTATTCAAAAACATAACGCGGGATATGCCAGAGCAGCCTCTAGACCCATGGAACTGGAAACACACCAAAAATCTAATGTGGGCTGATCCAACATTTTACAGTCCTGGCCCAATCGACTTATTATTGGGCGCGGACTATTATGGAGAAATTTTAATGAGTAATATAGCAAAGGCATCATCTGACGAACCGATAGCCCAACAAACGAAACTAGGTTGGATATTCTTAGGCCGTGCCTCAGTCGATTGTCACAATTCAACAGTAATACAATCAATGACAACAAGAGCAGTTGATATAGATAAACAATTGAGAAGCTTCTGGGAAATAGAGGAGGTGCCACGTAAACGAGCATTCACCAAAGAAGAACTAGAGTGTGAAAAAATATTCGCGACCAGTCACAAACGTCTCAAATCTGGCCGCTACGTAGTCAAGATTCCTTTTGACATTGAGTTATATTCTGCCAACCAACTGGGATGCTCAAAAAGGGTTGCCATGGCGCGTTTGATACAAGTAGAAAAACGACTTGCTAAAAATCCAAATCTTAGCACTCAATACAAGAAGTTCATGGATGAATATATCGCTTTGGGACACATGAAAGTTGCTGAAACAGTTACTGAGACTGGTTACTATTACCTGCCGCATCATGCAGTTCAGAAGGATTCGAGCACAACTACAAAATTGAGGGTAGTTTTCGATGGCTCTGCCAAAACCACAACTGGAATATCGTTAAACGACGTAATGTTGACGGGCCCTACTCTTCAACAGGATTTATTATCCATATTGTTAAGGTGGCGGAAGCATAAATACGTCCATACGGCTGACATCGAAAAAATGTTCAGACAAATCGCCGTTGATGAAGATGACCAGAACTATCAACGTATTTTATGGAGAGAGTCTCCGCAACAAGAAATTCAAGAGTTTAAGTTGACTACTGTCACATATGGAACAGCAGCAGCAACTTATTTAGCGGTGAAGTCACTACGACAGCTGGCCATCGATGAACAACCAAACTATCCTATAGCGTCCAACGTAGTTTTAAATGATTTCTACGTGGATGACCTAATTTCTGGACAAAACACACTGGAAGAAGCCTTACTCAGCCAAAAACAAACCATTGATTTACTGAATTGCGGTGGATTTGCGTTAAGAAAATGGGCAACAAACAGCACAGTCCTCTTGAAATCCATACCAGTGCATCTAAGGAATCAAAATCGATTGGAATTCAAGCTTGATGACACAATTAAAACTCTTGGACTACACTGGAATCCAGCAACAGATACATTCGGTTTCATTGTCACTTAATCCGCCCCTGCAAGCCTACCAAACGAAACCTACTTTCGGATAGTGCAAAACTTTTTGATCCATTAGGCTGGCTGGTGTTACGAAATCACTCATTTCGCATCTCAAACAGGTCATTCAAAATAAATACAATCCACAATACAGATCATATTTCATCATCGTCGGCTATCAAATTATACAAATTGTGGGATATCAACCTATGCATAAATTCATAATTGACAAATTCCACAAATTGTAACAAGAACAAAATTATAAAAAAAGCGCGACCTAAAAACAAATAGCCAAATTAACATTAAACAGAAATATAAATATTGTCAATTTAACAAATAAGAAATTGAGGAAAATTTGAGATATATGACCCAATATAAAATATGTGGAATTTGTATGAATGAACAAAAAATAAATATGTATGTAGACCTAAATAACATCATAAAAAATGTGGAATTTGTATATGTAAACAAATCCAATAATCAAACCCAAAATGCAAAATTATATAACCCCAATATATTTTCTTTAGGTCAAGTAAATGTGTATACGGAAATAGAATATTTCCGTATATACAAAATGTATGATATAATAACAACTAATTTTAGGTCATAATAAAATCGCATATACGGAAATACAATTTATTTTCGTATCTGCGGATATATATAATAAGACAATTCTAATAGAAAATCAGTTGCATCAATTGAGTTGTTAAAAAATAATTAAGTCATTATTATTATCTACTTAGTTGTAAGAGTTTAATCTAAAAATTTAAAATTATAATCTCTTTATATATTACATATAAACTTAAAATTATATAATCTTCCCATATATAATACCAATATCAAGTTCAAGTAAAATAAAAGTGCAACCAAAATAAAAGGCAAGAAAATTTTAAGAGGGTATTTTCAAGTACTCTAAATAAAAGTAAGATAGTATTTTAAAAGGTTGAAATTTAATGTAAGATAGTGTTTTTAAAAGTTAAAATAAAAATTTAAGTCGATCGTTTGAAAAGTTGTGAATAGTGAAACCAAAACTATTATAAGTTCAAAATTATAATATAACAATAAATATATATAAATATAAAAAATCAATCAAAAAATAAATATTAATGTTATTAAAAAATTATTAAATATAATCAGACAATAAAAAAGAAAATATAAAATATTATACAAATCAAAAATATAAAATATTGGCGCTGTAGAGTTACGCACCTGTGGCGATTAGATTAGGTAAGTCAACATTTTCTTAAAAATCACTCCCATCCAAAATCATTTCCCTTAAACTACATCCATACACTTAAAACTCAAATTTCAAACCCTTATCACCAAAAGCAATCAAATTTCACATCAAATTTCACAGCCATTATTGAATTGTCATTAGCGAATTGTCACATCGAAATATATCTGTTCAATCTTCACAAATATAACATTCATATCCAAATAAATTAACCATGCAAAGAGAGATCGGACATCAATCCAAAAATATTCTCAATTAGAGACACCAAAAAACAAAAATTTATAAAACTCAAATTTTATTAAATAAAATGGACAGATCCAAATTATTCGAAAGCTTTACTCGCATACCAGAATTTAACGGAGAAATCCCAAATAACTCACAGAATCTAACAAAATTCCTAAAAATTACTGACGAAATATACGATACTTTATCCATAGAAGAAAAAGCTTTATTTGACAAATTAATTAAATGTAAATTAAACGGCGAAGCATACTCTCGAGTATCTTATATAAACCCATGTAATTATAATACTATAAAAGCTAGATTAATCAAGATTTATCATGTTAAACACATACTAGATGAGTTAGAAAACAATTTCATACACATAAATCAAACACACGGAGAAACAATTAAAAATTACGGTTTCCGTCTACTACAAGCCCTTGAACACTACAAAACAAAATTCAAAGATTATTACAACCTAGTAGAAATCGACGAAACATATTCCAAACACCTCGACACATTAGCTATACAATCATTCAATAACGGGTTAAGCAACACTGTACTAAAACAAAATTTAGCAACAAGCGAAACTACATGCATAAATAAAATCATTAATGAAGCTCATGCAATCGAAAAAATGCTGGAAATGTTCACAACAACTGCAGCAACTCAAACAACATCACGAACACAATCAAGCAACAACTCACAGTTTCAAAAAATTCACAACCGAATACAACACGCACATTACAACTCAACTGAACCAGAACATTTCCACATATCGTACCCTCCGCAAACGCGACAAAAATTCCCAAACAACACAATACCAAACTTCAAACATTACAATTCAATTAAACCAGAATATTTCCACATACCATACGCTTCGCAAAAGCGACAAAAGTTCTCAAACAACAATCTCCCAAATTTCAAGTGCAATCATTACATTACAAAACAGCAACAAGCTCAACAAAGCCAAAACTCCCACTCAAACAAATTCTACCCCAAATATTGCGCACATTACAAAACAAACAATAAGCATATCATTGACGAATGCCACAACAAATTTTTCACCACAAATTCAAATCACTCAAACAATCAAACAGAAATTAATCTCAACAACGTTCACGTTAACACAGTATTCCCCAGCAAAATACACAATCACATTTCACAAGGGCCGGTAGGAGAGCCACCTCCCTTAAATACAAGAAGTTATCAAATTAACAAACCACAAAACACTCAAAACCCCAAAATACCATTACCACAAATATATCCATCAAAAATAGAAACTGAAATAATTCCAACGTACCCAGACACACACAAAAAACATACGATATCAACCCCTCAAGTTAATTTATCAGGAAAAACGCTTTCTCAAATTAACCGACAGAGCGAGGATGAACATAATCATGTATTAGCAATTAAGAAACCAAATTTATCAAGCCCAAGCGCTTATAACCAAAAACAAACACCTAATTTTAATAAAATCAATTCCACGTCAAATCAACAAAACTCTAATCAAACCAATTCAACGTGCCCCGACGCACATCAAAATCATACGACATCAATCCCTCACGTTAGTTCACTGAGAAAAACGATTTCTCGAATTAGCCGACCTAGTGTGATTGACTATCATACATTAGTTAGTAAGCCAACGAGTCCAGATACTCAACATTTAATTAATCAAAAACAAAGCAATCAAGTATCTAAACATACGAGCTAAGATGCTCTTTTATCAAATTTAGTTAGTAAGTCAATGAATCCAGCAAATACTCATCACTCAATTAATCAAACACAAAACAATCATTTAACAAAGCATAAGAGCCCAGACGCTCATAACATAACCAATCAATCACTAATCAAATTATCAAACAATCAATCAGGCCCAGACGCCACCCTAACATATTTAGTATATAAGAAACAGAGCCCAAATGCTCAAAATTCAATCAAACAAACATTAAACCAATCACCAAACAATCAATCAGGCCCAGACGCCATTTCAACAGATATAGTTTATAAATACACGAGCCCAGACGCTCATAACTCAATCATTAAATCAATTAATTCACAATCAATCAACCAATCATTAAATCAATTACCTCACAATCAATCAAGCCCAGACGCCATTACACCATATCTAGTTCATAAGAAAACGAGCCCAGACGCTCACAATACAACAAATCAACCATTAAACAAACAATCAGGCCCAGCCGCCACTTCAACTCATATAGTTTGTAAGCAAACGAGCCCAGACGCTCACAATATAATTAATCACGTAGAGAATAATCAATCATCAAACAAACATATGAGCTTAGACACCCCCTTACCAAATTTAGCAAATAAGCAAACGAGTCCCCACACTCAACAAACAAATAATCAAAACCATTATAAAAGCATATCAAATTACACGAGCCCAAACACTCTCTCAGAAAATTTAGTTAGTAAGCCCCCAAATCAAAATGAATATCATTCAACAATCAAAAACGAAATTTCCATAAACAATATTATTATTATTATATCATCCTATTACAAAATGCAAAACAGAATACATAAAATCTACAACAATATTCGAAAATCCATTAGAATAATAAAGCTAGATAAAACACTCAAATTCAAAATAATATATCACAGAACACGAAACCACATAGTATACAATAATAAACATTTGAGCATCACTAGCAAACTGAACCAAAATAACCATCCAACAATGAGTAATCCAATAGAACGTGTTCTTACTCAAAACCCACCTTTCAATCCCAAAAAACCAAAAACCAATAATTGTATCCAAAATCCTTATGAAAATAGCATGAATAATACTCCGCCATCCTACATCCCAGATTCCACATACCAGTACACGAATTTCAAAATTAGGAAAAAATAATAATAAATCTCTTTGATTTTTTTTCAAACCAATATTACACTAACAAATTTCAAAAAAAAAATAATAAATAAAATCTCTCTTTAATCTTTTCAAATCATTATTAAACAAGCCCTAAACTAACAAATTTAAAAAAATATATAATAACAAATCTCTTTAATCTCTTCAAACCACTATTAAACGACTCCTAAATTAACTAGACCTCTTCAAATCACTATTAACTTATTTCCAAACTAACGAATTAACTCCTAAAAACTAAATATTTTTTTTACGCTTGCATACTTACGCAATGCAAACTTTTTTCTTCTCACAATCATACTAACAAATAAAACAAACGTGAGATGAAACAAGAATTTTTTTTACTAACATATTAACCAACTAATAAAATAAACACCGAACTCGAGATGAATCAAACAGTTACAACACACAATAATCAGTTATCGAAATGAAGCAGAAATAAGTACGCCACATCTACAAGAAACTCCAGCCATCATCAAAACACAGCATCGAAAGGCAGTACCAAAATAACAACAAACTCAACATAAAACTAACAACAAATGAACATCGACACAACATAAAAACAGCATCAAAATCATAGCGAAACAAGCATCAAACCAGCACGAAAAGACTATCGAAAACGAGCATCAAAAAATAAATAAATAAATTTGCCAATACAAACCATGATGCTTAACACAAAATCCACTATCAAAAAAAATTTACAAATACAAATCAAGATGCACAATACAAATGAAGCAAAATTTATCGTTATAAAAATTCATCATCAAACAAATCTACAAATAAAAAACAAGATGCACAACAAAAATATAAATCCAAACCACGATGCTTGACAAAAAATTCATCTTAAAGCGGACCTACTTCAAAATCACAATGCCCAGGACAAAATTCATCTTCAAACAAAACAAATTAAAATACGCGACAGAATCCCAATTAATAACACAATCGACAAATCACCCCACAACGGATAAACATAAATAACAAAATGACAACAGCATCCATTCTTCCAGTCATCAAAAACCAAAACAAAAATTCAACAGACCACAACACAAAGATTAGATATAAGACAATTATATTTCATTTCAACACAAATTAGATATAAGCAATAATTTTAAGATAAATTAGATAAATAAGCATTAGACTAAAAAGAAACATATAACATATAACCTAAAACATACATATACAAAACATACAACTAAAGAAGTTTTCTTCAAAAACTTCTCTTCCCCACGGAGGAGGTGTTACGAAATCACTCATTTCGCATCTCAAACAGGTCATTCAAAATAAATACAATCCACAATATAGATCATATTTCATCATCGTCGGCTATCAAATTATACAAATTGTGGGATATCAACTTATGCATAAATTCATAATTGACAAATTCCACAAATTGTAACAAGAACAAAATTATAAAAAAAGCGCGACCTAAAAACAAATAGCCAAATTAACATTAAACAGAAATATAAATATTGTCAATTTAACAAATAAGAAATTGAGGAAAATTTGAGATATATGACCCAATATAAAATATGTGGAATTTGTATGAATGAACAAAAAATAAATATGTATGTAGACCTAAATAACATCATAAAAAAAGTGGAATTTGTATATGTAAACAAATCCAATAATCAAACCCAAAATGCAAAATTATATAACCCCAATATATTTTCTTTAGGTCAAGTAAATGTGTATACGGAAATAAAATATTTCCGTATATACAAAATGTATGATATAATAACAACTAATTTTAGGTCATAATAAAATCGCATATACGGAAATACAATTTATTTCCGTATCTGCGGATATATATAATAAGACAATTCTAATAGAAAATCAGTTGCATCAATTGAGTTGTTAAAAAATAATTAAGTCATTATTATTATCTACTTAGTTGTAAGAGTTTAATCTAAAAATTTAAAATTATAATCTCTTTATATATTACATATAAACTTAAAATTATATAATCTTCCCATATATAATACCAATATCAAGTTCAAGTAAAATAAAAGTGCAACCAAAATAAAAGGCAAGAAAATTTTAAGAGGGTATTTTCAAGTACTCTAAATAAAAGTAAGATAGTATTTTAAAAGGTTGAAATTTAATGTAAGATAGTGTTTTTAAAAGTTAAAATAAAAATTTAAGTCGATCGTTTGAAAAGTTGTGAATAGTGAAACCAAAACTATTATAAGTTCAAAATTATAATATAAGTTCGATATTATAAATAAAAATAAATCAATCTAAAAAATATTAACAATAAAAATTTAAAAGTACAAAATATTAAAATACAAATTTCTAAAATAAAAATAACAAAAAATATAAAATAATTGCATATTACTCCAAGATGTTATCAAAACCGGAACGAAATTATTGTGTGACACGGAAAGAGTTGTTGGCTATAGTCGAATGTGTTAAGCACTTTCATAAGTACCTCTATGGCCAAAAATTTCTTCTACGGACGGATCATGGAGCTTTGCGCTGGTTGTTACAATTCAAAAACCCAGAGGGACAAGTAGCACGTTGGATCGAACGTTTGCAAAGCTACGATTTCCAAATTGAACATCGGAAGGGAAGCGCACATGGAAATGCCGACGCATTATCGAGAAGGCCATGTCCCGTGGAATGCAAGCATTGTGGGCGTGTGGAGGGTAAGGAAAACATCATCGATATTCGGCTTATGCAAGTGCTACCTGATGAGGAATGGACTGATGAAATGATCAAGAAGGAGCAATTACGGGATGCTGACCTATCATTCACCATGGAACATAAGGAAAAGGAACACCGGCCCACATGGAGTGAGATAGATGACAAAACTCCCATTGTAAAAGCATATTGGGCTCAATGGGATGGCCTCCACATAGAAAATGGATGTTTAAAACGAAAGTGGGAAAGTACGGATGGCAAAGTAAAACAATTGTTGGTAGTGGTGCCAAAAGATCGGATAGCAGAAGTCCTCAAGGAGTATCATGGAGGAGCAAGTGGAGGTCACCTAGGGATAAATAAAACATTAGCCAAAATTCGCCAACGTTTCTACTGGTCCGGATGTAGACAGTCAGTAGTAGAATGGTGTCGAAGATGTGACCAATGTGCGGCAGTAAAGGGACCAGCAAGAAAAAGCCGTGGAACCATGAAACAATATAATGTCGGGGCACCATTTGAAAGAATTGCAATGGATGTGGCGGGGCCATTTCCGACTACCGAGAGCGGAAATAAATATGTGCTAGTAATAATGGATTATTTCAGCAAATGGCCGGAAGTGTACCCCATACCCAATCAGGAGACAACAACAATAGCTGATGCCGTGGTCAACAACTGGATTAGCAGATTTGGTGTACCGATGGAAATTCACACGGATCAAGGAAGGAATTTCGAATCGGTGGTATTTCAGGAGATATGTCAGATGCTTGGAATCAATAAAACAAGAACGACGCCTTTACAGCCACAGTCGGACGGTATGGTGGAAAGATTCAATGGCACATTGGACGAATATCTAGCAAAGGTTGTTGTAAGGAACCAACGCAACTGGGATCGACATATACCGATGTTCCTGATGGCCTACCGATCAGCGGTACATGACACAACAGGAGTGACACCAGCTAAAACCATATTTGGGAACAATCTGCGATTACCAGGAGATTTAAAGTTTGGGGCTGTTCCATCAGCAGCTCTATGCGGACAGGATTACGTCGACCGGATGAAAGAGGAACTTAATGAAATACATCAATTTGTACGGGAGAAAATTCGAATATCAAGTGATCGAATGAAAGCTCGATATGACATACGAGCAAATAATCAAGGCTTCGAGGAAGGGCAATTGGTATGGCTTCACAACCCGCAACGGCAGAAAGGATTATCACCGAAGTTGCAACCCACATGGGAAGGACCTTACACTGTCATTAAAAAGTTGAACGACGTGGTTTATCGCATACAGAAAGGACGGAAAGGTAAACCAAAGGTGGTGCATTTAGAACGTTTGGCGCTCTACAGAGGAGGTGATCTGGATCCTGTTCGGGACGAACAGGCTTAGGTGGGGGGTAGTGTTACGGTGACACCTAGATTAGAGTAGAATAAGTTAATTTCATTAATAGTTCAATTGCATTTATGATTTACTCAACATTTAGGCGTTATTTCTATACTAACATATTTGCTCGATGCGCATTTAGGATTATTCTGGAAACAAATATTTTGGTATATAAAGGCGCGCGTTGACGTGCAATGCTGAGTCTTATTTTAAACGTGATACAGTGAAGGTTAAATAGAAAGATTATTAAAGTGATTATTAAAGCGATTATTAAAGTGATAATTAAAAAGTGTGTTATAATTATAATAATTAATTGGGAATTTTGTGTTGTATAATAAATTGTGTTGTATAATAAATTGTGTTGTGTAAATAAATTGTGTGAGTTCAAATTTGAAGCAGTTGTATTTATTCACAATCCAGTGATTCGAACCTTGAGTGACAAGGCAAAATCGTAACAATATATTGTTACGGTGACACCTAGATTAGAGTAGAATAAGTTAATTTCATTAATAGTTCAATTGCATTTATGATTTACTCAACATTTAGGCGTTATTTCTATACTAACATATTTGCTCGATGCGCATTTAGGATTATTCTGGAAACAAATATTTTAGTATATAAAGGCGCGCGTTGACGTGGAATGCTGAGTCTTATTTTAAACGTGATACAGTGAAGGTTAAATAGAAAGATTATTAAAGTGATTATTAAAGCGATTATTAAAGTGATAATTAAAAAGTGTGTTATAATTATAATAATTAATTGGGAATTTTGTGTTGTATAATAAATTGTGTTGTATAATAAATTGTGTTGTATAATAAATTGTGTTGTGTAAATAAATTGTGTGAGTTCAAATTTGAAGCAGTTGTATTTATTCACAATCCAGTGATTCGAACCTTGAGTGACAAGGCAAAATCGTAACAATTGGTGACAGCGGTGGGATTGTGAATAATAAAGAAAATGATACTCTACGAATTAAAGCTTGCGCAATTAAAGGAGCAGCTGAAACAGCGAGGTTTGGCCAGTGAAGGCACAAAAGCTAGTTTGGTGGAGCGACTACGTGAGGTCATGGAGAAGGAAGGTTTAAATCCAGACGTGTATGATTTCGAGGAGGAAAAAACGGACGAGATCAGTATGGATAAGAAAAAAAAGGACGTACAAACGGTGGTCGAAACAACACAAAACCCATCTGGAAGTTTTGATTTATCGCAGTTGATGGCTGCTATGAATATGATGGGACAACAGTTGGGTGGAATTAAACAATCGATGGAGCAACAAGGAGCAGACATTAAACAATCGAACGCGGACATTAAACAATCGAACGCGGACATTAAACACCAAATAGAAGATTGCCAAAATAAAATAGACGAGAGGTTTCTGGAGTTATCATCTATGCTACACGGTAAAGTGGAAAAACTGCAAACAGAAGTACACGCAGAAATTCAAAATGTTAAAGGGACGGTTCAACAAAAATTTGAATCGGTTAAACAAGATTTTCAACGTCTCGAGAAGGAGCTCCAAGATGTCAAGGTGAATGGAACGACACAACAAGTGATCCAGACGGTTAATGCAGTTAAGATAAAACCACCAACATTTGATGGAACAACATCCTTCAGCATTTTTAAGTTCCAATTCGAAACGGCGATTAAGCAAAATCAGTGGACTGAAGAACAATGTGTTGCAGCGTTAATTGTGGCTCTTAAAGGCGAAGCGGCAGAAACACTACAAATCATTCCCGAGCAGGAAAGGAACGTTTACATGGGAATTATGAAGGCGTTAGATCGAAAATACGGAAGTGACCACAAACGAGAAATCTATCGCATGGAATTGAAGGGTCGATACCAAAGAGGAGGAGAATCGCTACAGGAATATTCATCGGCAATTGAGCGGCTCGCGCATTTAGCACATTCAAATATGTCGGCCGATTACATGGAGCGAATTAAAATAGATGCATTCATTGACGGTATTCGAGATCCTGAGACGCGCAGAGCGGTGATGTTGTCACCTAAGGCAACTTTCACGGAAACCATCGCTTGTGCGTTAACAAACGAAACTGCGCAAACCATCATCAAACCAGCAATGAAAATTCGTAGAGTGGAGATTGATTCCAGAATAGACACCGCGCGGGCTACGCCAAGGTTCAGAGATGGAAGTGGCAGGATTAAATGCTGGGTATGTGATAGAATGGGTCACATCTCACGGGACTGTTGGGAGATTAAGAAGAAACGAGCACGGTCGCCATCTCCTATGAAGCGTAGATCAAACGAGAAGCAGATAGAATCCAGAAGGGCTGGTCAGACTACAGCGGAGTCGTTTAACTAAAAAGAGTCAGTTTGCAGGGGCAGAAGCTGACTCCCACAACCGATTGCCCCATAACCTCCATCCATGTTTCGAGAATAGCAAGGAGCGGTGACAGCTTAACAATTGAAGCCGATATTGATGGGAAGAAATGCATGATCACGCTGGATACGGGAGCAACTCATACGATTGTTCGTGAGGATATTATCGATGGAATTATGGAACCAGCTAATGGAATGAACTTACGAACGGCGACTGGAAAAAATTCAGCAATAAAAGGGAAAAAGGTTGTAAAAATAAGGATTGGGCGAAATCACTTTCAACACGAGGTGCTGGTTGCAGATATTGTAGACGAAGTCATCTTGGGGATGGACTTTATGAGAACGAATGGCTTCGTGGTGGATGTTGGACGGGGTGTATTAACCTACGATAATATCGAGTTGCCACTTCACGTTAGCGCCGCTATAGGAGAAACGAGCAGGCAAATTAGTTATAATGGACCATCGGGAGAAGCTGCCACCGAACTCGGAAACAATAGTATGGGCAAGATTGGAGGGAGATTCTGGGTCCCCCAGGTTGTGGGTTGTGAAAGCTAATGAAGCGGAGAGCGGAGCCAGAGAAATTATGATCGGGAAAGTCCTGGTGAAACCAGACAGCGATAATAGAGTACCAATTAGGACTCTAAATCTCTCGGATAAGACGAAAACCATCAAGAAAGGGACAATAATCGGAAAATGCGAAGAAATATCTGCGATTGTGAAGTGCGAGCAAAAAAATCCGATTAATACGACTAACTTGCAAGGGCAGAAAGAGGTTGTAGAACAACTCATGGAGAAATGGACCAAAGATCTTACCATGGAACAGAAAAATTTGGCAAAACAATTGCTCGAGCGGTACATGCCAATATTCTGCAGTACATCGGACAATAATGGGAGACCCACAATGGCAAAACATCGAATAGATACAGGAGCAGAAATGCCGATACGCCAACCACCCAGGAGATTACCATTGGCAAAGCAAGGAGAAGTGGATCGAATGGTAAAAGATATGCAAGCAGCAGGGGTAATCGAAACATCAAGCAGTCCATGGAGTTCACCAGTGGTTTTAGTCGAGAAAAAGGATGGTAGTATGAGATTCTGCGTGGATTACCGAAAATTAAATGCTGTGACGAAAAAGGATAGTAACCCCTTGCCAAGGATCGATGACACGTTAGACACATTATCGGGTGCTCGAATATTTTCGACGTTAGATCTGCAAAGCGGCTATTGGCAAGTGGAAGTCCAGGAGGAAGATCGCGAGAAAACGGCATTCAGTGTGGGTAACGGATTATGGCAATTTAATGTTATGCCATTCGGATTATGTAACGCCCCTGCGACTTTTGAACGGCTAATGGAGCGCGTATTAAAGGGATTACATTGGAAGACGTGCCTCGTATATTTAGATGACATCATCGTTATGGGCAAGGATTTCGACGAGCATTTAAGGAATTTGGCAGAGGTTTTGGATCGGATACAGGCCGCCGGATTGAAGCTAAGCCCGAAGAAATGCAAACTATTTAGAACGGAAGTAAAATATTTGGGTCATAAGGTAACAACCAATGGAATCCATACCGATGAAGACAAGATCGCAGCAGTGAAGGAATGGCCACGACCTAAAAACTTACATGAATTACGGAGCTTCCTTGGATTGTGCACGTATTATAGACGATTCGTGCCAGGATTCGCCAGTATCGCCAAGAGTTTACACGAGTTAACCAGGAAGAACAAGGCATTCGAATGGAAAGATGATCAGAAAGAGGCATTTGTGGAACTAAGACGACGATTATGCGAAGCACCAATCCTCGCATACCCTATACCCAACGTTAAATTCATTTTGGACACCGATGCAAGTAATGATGGTATAGGAGGAGTATTATCACAGGCAACAAATGGTGAGGAGCGAGTTATTGCACATTACTCCAAGATGTTATCAAAACCGGAACGAAATTATTGTGTGACACGGAAAGAGTTGTTGGCTATAGTCGAATGTGTTAAGCACTTTCATAAGTACCTCTATGGCCAAAAATTTCTTCTACGGACGGATCATGGAGCTTTGCGCTGGTTGTTACAATTCAAAAATCCAGAGGGACAAGTAGCACGTTGGATCGAACGTTTGCAAAGCTACGATTTCCAAATTGAACATCGGAAGGGAAGCGCACATGGAAATGCCGACGCATTATCGAGAAGGCCATGTCCCGTGGAATGCAAGCATTGTGGGCGTGTGGAGGGTAAGGAAAACATCATCGATATTCGGCTTATGCAAGTGCTACCTGATGAGGAATGGACTGATGAAATGATCAAGAAGGAGCAATTACGGGATGCTGACCTATCATTCATCATGGAACATAAGGAAAAGGAACACCGGCCCACATGGAGTGAGATAGCTGACAAAACTCCCATTGTAAAAGCATATTGGGCTCAATGGGATAGCCTCCACATAGAAAATGGATGTTTAAAACGAAAGTGGGAAAGTACGGATGGCAAAGTAAAACAATTGTTGGTAGTGGTGCCAAAAGATCGGATAGCAGAAGTCCTCAAGGAGTATCATGGAGGAGCAAGTGGAGGTCACCTAGGGATTAATAAAACATTAGCCAAAATTCGCCAACGTTTCTACTGGTCCGGATGTAGACAGTCAGTAGTAGAGTGGTGTCGAAGATGTGACCAATGTGCGGCAGTAAAGGGACCAGCACGAAAAAGCCGTGGAACCATGAAACAATATAATGTCGGGGCACCATTTGAGAGAATTGCAATGGATGTGGCGGGGCCATTTCCAACTACTGAGAGCGGAAATAAATATGTGCTAGTAATAATGGATTATTTCAGCAAATGGCCGTAAGTGTACCCGATACCTAATCAGGAGACAACAACAATAGCTGATGCCGTGGTCAACAACTGGATTAGCAGATTTGGTGTACCGATGGAAATTCACACGGATCAAGGAAGGAATTTCGAATCGGTGGTATTTCAGGAGATATGTCAGATGCTTGGAATCAATAAAACAAGAACAACGCCTTTACATCCACAGTCGGACGGTATGGTGGAAAGATTCAATGGCACATTGGAGGAATATCTAGCAAAGGTTGTGGAAAAGAACCAACGCAACTGGGATCGACATATACCGATGTTCCTGATGGCCTACCGATCAGCGGTACATGACACAACAGGAGTGACACCAGCTAAAACCATATTTGGGAACAATCTGCGATTACCAGGAGATTTAAAGTTTGGGGCTGTTCCATCAGCAGCTCTATGCGGACAGGATTACGTCGACCGGATGAAAGAGGAACTTAATGAAATACATCAATTTGTACGGGAGAAAATTCGAATATCAAGTGATCGAATGAAAGCTCGATATGACATACGAGCAAATAATCAAGGCTTCGAGGAAGGGCAATTGGTATGGCTTCACAACCCGCAACGGCAGAAAGGATTATCACCGAAGTTGCAACCCACATGGGAAGGACCTTACACTGTCATTAAAAAATTGAACGACGTGGTTTATCGCATACAGAAAGGACGGAAAGGTAAACCAAAGGTGGTGCATTTAGAACGTTTGGCGCTCTACAGAGGAGGTGATCTGGATCCTGTTCGGGACGAACAGGCTTAGGCGGGGGGTAGTGTTACGGTGACACCTAGATTAGAGTAGAATAAGTTAATTTCATTAATAGTTCAATTGCATTTATGATTTACTCAACATTTAGGCGTTATTTCTATACTAACATATTTGCTCGATGCGCATTTAGGATTATTCTGGAAACAAATATTTTAGTATATAAAGGCGCGCGTTGACGTGGAATGCTGAGTCTTATTTTAAACGTGATACAGTGAAGGTTAAATAGAAAGATTATTAAAGTGATTATTAAAGCGATTATTAAAGTGATAATTAAAAAGTGTGTTATAATTATAATAATTAATTGTGAATTTTGTGTTGTATAATAAATTGTGTTGTATAATAAATTGTGTTGTATAATAAATTGTGTTGTGTAAATAAATTGTGTGAGTTCAAATTTGAAGCAGTTGTATTTATTCACAATCCAGTGATTCGAACCTTGAGTGACAAGGCAAAATCGTAACAATATATTGTTACGGTGACACCTAGATTAGAATAGAATAAGTTAATTTCATTAATAGTTCAATTGCATTTATGATTTATACACAACATTTAGGCGTCATTTCTATACTAACATATTTGCTCGATTATTGTTGCGCATTTAGGATTATTCTAGAAACAAATATTTTGGTATATAAAAGCGCGCGTTGACGTGGAATGTTGAGTTTTATTTTAAACGTGATACAGTGAAGGTTAAATAGAAAGATTATTAAAGTGATTATTAAAGCGATTATTAAAGTGATAATTAAAAAGTGTGTTATAATTATAATAATTAATTGGGAATTTTGTGTTGTATAATAAATTGTGTTGTGTAAATAAATTGTGTGAGTTCAAATTTGAAGCAGTTGTATTTATTCACAATCCAGTGATTCGAACCTTGAGTGACAAGGCAAAATCGTAACAATTGGTGACAACGGTGGGATTGTGAATAATAAAGAAAATGATACTTTACGAATTAAAGCTTGCGCAATTAAAGGAGCAGCTGAAACAGCGAGGTTTGGCCAGTGAAGGCACAAAAGCTAGTTTGGTGGAGCGACTACGTGAGGTCATGGAGAAGGACGGTTTAATTCCAGACGTATATGATTTCGAAGAGGAAAAAACGGATGAGACCGGTGTGGACAAGAAAGAAGGCGACGTACAAATGGTGGTCGGAACAACACAAAACCCATCTGGAAGTTTCGATTTATCGCAGTTGATGGCTGCTATGAATCAAATGATGGGACAACAGTTAGAGCTACAAGGGGCGGACATTAAACATCAAATGAAACAGCAGATGGAGCAACAAGGGGCGGACATTAAACAATCGAACGCGGATATTAAACATCAAATAGAAGACTTTCAAAAGAAAATGGACGAGAAGTTTCTGGAGTTATGTTCTACATTACACGGCGAAGTGGAAAAGCTGCAAACCGAGTTACACACAGAAATTGGAAATGTTAAAGGGAACGTTCAACAAAAATTTGAATTTGTTAACCAAAATATACAAACGGTTAAACAAGATCTACAAACCGAAGTGCAACGTCTCGAGAAAGAGCTTGAAGATGTCAAGGCAAATGGAACGACACAACAAGTGATCCAGACGGTTAATGCAGTTAAGATAAAACCACCAACATTTGATGGAACAACATCCTTCAGCATTTTTAAGTTCCAATTCGAAACGGCGATTAAGCTAAATCAGTGGACTGAAGAACAATGTGTTGCAGCGTTAATTGTGGCTCTTAAAGGCGAAGCGGCAGAAACACTACAAATCATTCCCGAGCAGGAAAGGAACGTTTACATGGGAATTATGAAGGCGTTAGATCGAAAATACGGAAGTGACCACAAACGAGAAACCTATCGCATGGAATTGAAGGGTCGATACCAAAGAGGAGGAGAATCGCTACAGGAATATTCATCGGCAATTGAACGGCTCGCGCATTTAGCACATTCAAATATGTCGGCCGATTACATGGAGTGAATTAAAATAGATGCATTCATTGACGGTATTCGAGATCCTGAGACGCGCAGAGCGGTGATGTTGTCACCTAAGGCAACTTTCACGGAAACCATCGTTTGTGCGTTAACAAACGAAACTGCGCAAACCATCATCAAACCAGCAATGAAAATTCGTAGAGTGGAGATTGATTCCAAAATAGACACCGCGCGGGCTACGCTAAGGTTCAGAGATGGAAGTGGCAGGATTAAATGCTGGGTTTGTGATAGAATGGGTCACATCTCACGGGACTGTTGGGAGATTAAGAAGAAACGAGCACGGTCGCCATCTCTTATGAAGCGTAGATCAAACGAGGAGCAGATAGAATCCAGAAGGGCTGGTCGGACTACAGCGGAGTCGTTAAACTAAAAAGAGTCAGTTTGCAGGGGCAGAAGCTGACTCCCACAACCGATTGCCCCATAACCTCCATCCATGTTTCGAGAATAGCAAGGAGCGGTGACAGCTTAACAATTGAAGCCGATATTGATTGGAATAAATGCATGATCACGCTGGATACGGGAGCAACTCATACGATTGTTCGTGAGGATATTATCGATGGAATTATGGAACCAACTAATGGAATGAAGTTACGAACGGCGACTGGAGAAAATTCAGCAATAAAAGGGAAAAAGGTCGTAAAAATAAGGATTGGGCGAAATCACTTTCAACACGAGGTGCTGGTTGCAGATATTGTAGACGAAGTCATCTTGGGGATGGACTTTATGAGAACGAATGGCTTCGTGGTGGATGTTGGACGGGGTGTATTAACCTACGATAATATCGAGTTGGCACTTCACGTTAGCGCCGCTATAGGAGAAACGAGCAGACAAATTATAATGGATCATCGGGAGAAGCTGCCACCGAACTCGGAAACAATAGTATGGGCAAGATTGGAGGGAGGTTCTGGGTCACCCAGTGATACGTTGTTTACATTTGAAGAGATGACCACCTTACTTGCACAGATTGAATGCTTGCTTAATTCACGACCACTGAGTGAGATGTCAAAAGAAGATATGGATCCTCTAACACCTGGTCATTTCTTGATTGGACATGCGATGACGTTAATGCCCGAATCAAATCTGTTGGACATCAAGGCGAACCGGTTGTCGCGTTGGCATCATATACAGCGGATGGTCCAACATTTCTGGCAACGGTGGCATACCGAATATTTGGTAACATTACAACAAAGAACCAAATGGAAAATAGTATCTAAAAATCCATTACCAGGAGAACTTGTAGTTGTGATAGACAAGGATGTTCCACCAACCAAATGGCTAATGGGCCGTATTACTGAAACCATTCCAGGTCAAGACGGTTTAGTTCGAGTGGTTGTCATCAAAACAAAATTAGGTCAAATAAAGCGGCCAATATCAAAGATTTGCATATTACCTGCTGGCTCGGTTGAGCCATCGGGCGCGGAATGTTCAGGATCAACAGCTGAAATGAATAAGCATTCACATTAAGTAAAACAATGTATGTATTTGTATTAAATTTATAATAATCAAACTTAACTTATAGATATATGTTGCACAAGAATTATGTCCTTGTAGAGTAATAATATTTGTATTATATAACTAAAATCATTCATATTAATTTGTATTAAACTATTGTATTAGTATATTATAATTTATTTAGTTACAAATGTCAAACATTTGCAATATTATCATTTTAATTTAAATTTTGTTTACAAACGTTTGTCGTTTGAGCTTAAATTGTATTCACTGCCATCTGTTATTGATTATCTTAGTCGATTATTATTAGCACTTTATTTATTGAAGTGGTATTATTGCAGTTGCTATTTTTATTATTAGTACTTTTATATTTGATTATTTGTTAGTACTTTTTTAATATTAATTTTTTGGTTGTCAATTTTGTATATCATGTAAAATTCTTTCACTTTGATTTTTCTTCTGGAGCTGTGCACATCATTTTATAATAAAGTTGAGCCTAAAATAAATCAGTGGTGTTTTTAGTGTTATAACAACAATTCTCCACACGAATAGCTGTTCATTTGTGGTCCTTCGAGCCGTCCTTCATACGGAACATCTGCATTACACAACCTGCCGCCAACTCGCAAAAGACCAGCATTATCTATGAACGGAAAGAGAGATATTAATTTTGAATCTCGTTTGATTAGTTGTTTGTTCGCGAGAGCATTTATTTCAAATGCAAAACTGGTTAACTGCACGTTTCGAATGAGCCAGGTGAACGCATCACGTTTGGCTTCGTTATTCATTTGTGAGCATTTTAATCCATCGGATGCTCTATTTGATAACCTTTTCCGAAATAGTAGTATAATTCGTGCAATTACGAAAACTATTTTTGAAAATTTCGAAGATCGTTCTATGAGACCAGACAACCAATCATTGTTGTCTTCTATATTCAGCAATACCACTGATGAATGTTTTTCTTCTTTCAAAGCTGCTTCTGGAAATTCCACATCGTGTTTTGACCGATTTGGCCAAAAAATATCTGCTTTATTCAACCACTGTGGACCATTCCACCATAAACTGTGGTTGACTAATTCATCAGGAAGTAAGCCACGCGAAGCGCAGTCCGCCGGATTATCGGATGATGGTATATGACTCCACTGACTACGATTTGTTTGTTGCAAAATCAATGAGACCCTATTAGCAACGTAAGTCTGCCATCTTCTTGGGCAAGACGATAACCAATTTAGTACAATCGTTGAATCGGTCCATAGCCGATAGCTAATAGTAAATTTATCTTTGTACGTTTTCAAAACTGATGCTAACAGCTTGGTTAGCAACACTGCAGCACAAAGTTCCAACCGTGGAATACTGATAGTCTTAATTGGTGCTACCTTTGTCTTTGCCGTAAGTATAGTTATCTTATACCCATCTGCCGTCTTTACTCGACTATATATTACAGCCCCGTATGCTAACTCGGAGGCATCTGTGAATCCGTGCAGTTCCAACTCTTGACCCTCATTGTATAACCATCTGCATATTCGAATATCTTCCAATCTGCTTAATGTACTTCTTATTGCTGTGTAGTCCTTGTTAATTGGATATGGTAATGGATCATCCCAGTCAACTCCTTGCAACCATAGCCTTTGGAATAAGATTTTTATTTTGACTGTAGTTGGCGACAACCACCCAATTGGATCGTATATCTTTGCTGCTTCTGATAGCATACTACGTTTGGTGAACTTGTGATTTAATAAATTCACTTTAAACTCGAAAGTGTCGCTTTTAGGAGAGTACCTCATTCCAAGTACTGAAACGGCTTCACTATCGATTTCGAAGTTAATAAGCGGTAGCTCCTTGTTTGCTTCAGGGATAGTACACATAAGCTCAGTACTATTGGAAGTCCACTTACGTAGGTTGAATCCTCCTTTCCCCAATAAACAGATTAGATCTCGAACCATCTTGTGCGCAGTTTTGATGTCAGCTGCTCCCGACAGCAGGTCATCAACGTAGAAATCTCGTTTGAGTACTTCTGAAGCTTCTGGAAACTCGCATTGGTAATCTGACGCAAGTTGGTTTAAAGTTTGCGTAGCCAAAAAAGGAGCAGACGTTGTACCATATGTGATCGTTAATAATCTGTAAGTGCGAAGCTCTTCTTCTGGTTCCTTCCTCCAAACGATTTTTTGAAACTCTGTGTCCTTTGCATTAACCAAAATCTGCCGGAACATTTTTTCGATATCAGCCGTGAATATGATTTTGTGCAGTCGGAATCTTAGCAGCAATTCCACCAAAGTAGATTGTACGACTGGTCCTACAGCCAATTGGTCGTTCAACGAATTCCCATGTGTTGTCTTAGCCGAACCATCAAAGACCACCCGAAGCTTGGTGGTTGTACTACTCTCCTTAGCTACACCGTGATGTGGCAGGTAATACTGTTCCAGTTCAGAATCGTTGGCTAATTGCATATGGCCTAACTCTCCGTATTCATCCATAAACTCTCCATACATCCTCTTTAACGTAGCATCACGGACGAATCGCTTTTCTAAATTACTCATTCGCTTTACAGCCATCATTTTTGAATTGCCCAATTTCTGCAAACCCATCTTGAAAGGTAAACTAACTATGTATCTGCCATCTTCGGCTCTACAGATTGTATTCTGGAAGTGTTCAAGACAAAAGTTTTCTTCTTCGCTGTATTGGACGACATCATTAATCTCCTCAATCTCCCAAAATTTTCTGAGCGTCAGATCAACATCTAAATGAAGATTAATAGGAAGTTCCTCTCTTTCTGCTTGGCATTGACCTGCTGTTCCTGCAATCACCCATCCTAAGTTCGTATTATGAGCCACCAATTGTGTTCTCGGAATATATTTTTTGCCATCACAAATTATGTCAAAGAACGTATCACTTCCCAGTAGTACATCGATTTTTCCATCCTTGTGAAAATGGGGATCTGCTAATCGAATACGACTTAAACATCGTGAACGATTCAGTCCTTTGATTACCGGTTTATATGATGATATCTTTGGAACGATCAGTACCTTTGCAGTTATCTCGTATGAATTGGTGGTAAACCGAGATTTTATTCGAATAGTTGCCACTCCCTTTGACACTCCTGACGAAACGTCATTAAGGCCTTGTATTAATATCCGACCATTGGCTTTCTTCAGTCCTAGTCGTTGAAAACACTCCTCCGTAACAAACGATGTTTGTGAGCCGGTGTCAAGCAAGGCTCTACAATACTGCCAATCGCCGTTTCGCCCTTCAACTATAATCTTTGCTGTTGGAAGAATTGCATTAACGACCGAATTAGAGTGACCACAAGTAGTTCCTTTCTCGGTTGTTGTACCGATTACTGCAGGGATATTTGTAGGCATATCCAAGTGGAGGATCACGTTATGTTTTTTCTGGCATTTAGAACATTTTCGTTTTGATTTACACTGGTAAACTACGTGTGAATCACTAAGACAATTAAAACATCTAGAATGTTTTTTCACGTAATCTCTGCGCTGTTGAATATCTAAGGCAAGAAATTCTGCGCATTCGTATAGTTTGTGGTCTTTTCCACATAATGCACAAAGTACTGCTGGTGCAGTGTACATAGACTTTGATTTCTGAGTAGATTCCTTAGAAGACTGACGTTTAACGATTTCAGGTTTCGTTCCTTGCAATGAATCCATTCGCTTATTTAACACGGCTAATAATTTGTCGAAAGTTGGGAATTCCATATCGCACGTTTCTAATTTCCACATTTGTCTTGACTCTGGATCCATTTTTTGTGTGGCGATATAAATAAGCCACGGATCTCGAGTCTCTGCTTGTTGACCTAACGCTTTAAGACCACGCACTACTTCGTCACATGTATCATGCAATCGAGCAATTGACTGTGCGGACGCATGTGTTATTTGAGGTTGATCGAAAAAACTCTCCACAAAAACGAATTCACAATATACCGTTTTTTGTCGTATCTCTTACAGAGCTTTTGATATGCTTCTATATAGTTCGCGTCATTTATTTGAAAATGCCGAACAAGAGCAAGTGCCTCACCTCTTAAAAGTCCCTTTAAATATTGGAATTTTTGTGCGGGTGCAAGAGTAGCGTTTTCGTGAACAGTGGATCCAAAAAGATCATAAAATGATCGCCATTCCTTAAAGTTCCCATCGAATGGGGGAATGGTAATACGAGGTAATCGGAAATCACTCGAAGACGATTGTGAAGTATTTAGCGTTTGATCTAAATTTACGGTGGGCTGATTCGCACTAGATCTTTTCCGTATAGCACTTTGCAACTTAGGGACAATCGAATAATATTGTGAATCGATCGCCTCTATGTCCGTTGGTGCCTCGTCAGATATTTCCAGCATTTGTTACTCAACTTCCACGAAATCTTTGTATAATTGATGGACTCTCTCCAATCTCATCGCTAAATCATCCACACATGCATCATCTTTAATAACGCGAACGTAATTTTCGATTCTAGTGATCTGACCTTTAATGTACGATCTTTTTCCTTTCAGGCCATCCATTTTAGCAACAGATGCAAATTTCGAAAATAACTTAGAAAATGAACGTCAGTAAGCAATTGTAATAACTCGAAACAAAAATAAGGAAACACTTGAACGCACGCAAATAGAGTCTACCACTAGCATCTAACACTGAGTTTTTGAATAATTCACTTTTATTTTCACAACACGACTAGGTAAATATGTATTATAAAATGTTCACCATAATATTTAAATAGACGCAAATCAATATATAGTTAATAATATAATAATTAAATAATTTTATCAATAAAAGCCATTTATTTTAGTTATGTTTAAATGTTTATTAATGTTCATGTTAAATTTAGTAAAATAAAAGTATACTCAATGCGTTTTGGGTTCCATTTGCTGAGGATGTTCCATGCGGTTTCGCCAAAATGTGGTTTCCAGTGTTTTCTCCAAAAAACCAATAAATAAAAATAAATGCCGGAACTAATCGGTGGATCCGGCTCGAAGGACCAAATGAACAGCTATTCGTGTGGAGAATTGTTGTTATAACACTAAAAACACCACTGATTTATTTTAGGCTCAACTTTATTATAAAATGATGTGCACAGCTCCAGAAGAAAAATCAAAGTGAAAGAATTTTACATGATATACAAAATTGACAACCAAAAAATTAATATTAAAAAAGTACTAACAAATAATCAAATATAAAAGTACTAATAATAAAAATAGCAACTGCAATAATACCACTTCAATAAATAAAGTGCTAATAATAATCGACTAAGATAATCAATAACAGATGGCAGTGAATACAATTTAAGCTCAAACGACAAACGTTTGTAAACAAAATTTAAATTAAAATGATAATATTGCAAATGTTTGACATTTGTAACTAAATAAATTATAATATACTAATACAATAGTTTAATACAAATTAATATGAATGATTTTAGTTATATAATACAAATATTATTACTCTACAAGGACATAATTCTTGTGCAACATATATCTATAAGTTAAGTTTGATTATTATAAATTTAATACAAATACATACATTGTTTTACTTAATGTGAATGCTTATTCATTTCAGCTGTTGATCCTGAACACCCAGGTTGTGGGTTGTGGAAGCCAATGAAGCGGAGAGCGGAGCCAGAGAAATTATGATCGGGAAAGTCCTGGTGAAACCAGACAGCGATAATAGAGTACCAATTAGGACTCTAAATCTCTGGGATAAGACGAAAACTATCAAGAAAGGGACAATAATCGGAAAATGCGAAGAAATATCTGCGATTGTGAAGTGCGAGCAGAAAAATCCGATTAATACGACTAACTTGCAAAGGCAGAAAGAGGTTGTAGAACAACTCATGGAGAAATGGACCGAAGATCTTACCATGGAACAGAAAAATTTGGCAAAACAATTGCTCGAGCGGTACATGCCAATATTCTGCAGTACATCGGACAATAATGGGAGAACCACAATGGTAAAACATCGAATAGATACAGGAGCAGAAACGCCGATTCGCCAACCACCCAGGAGATTACCATTGGCAAAGCAAGGAGAAGTGGATCGAATGGTAAAAGATATGCAAGCAGCAGGGGTAATCGAAACATCAAGCAGTCCATGGAGTTCACCAGTGGTTTTAGTCGAGAAAAAGGATGGTAGCATGAGATTCTGCGTGGATTACCGAAAATTAAATGCTGTGACGAAAAAGATAGTTACCCCTTGCCAAGGATCGATGACACGTTAGACACATTATCGGGTGCTCGAATATTTTCGACGTTAGATCTGCAAAGCGGCTATTGGCAAGTGGAAGTCCAGGACAGGAGGAAGATCGCGAGAAAACTTCATTCAGTGTGGGTAACGGATTATGATAATTTAATGTTATGCCATTCGGATTATGTAACGCCCCTGTGACTTTTGAACGGCTAATGGAGCGCGTATTAAAGGGATTACATTGGAAGACGTGCCTCGTATATTTAGATGACATCATCGTTATGGGCAAGGATTTCGACGAGCATTTAAGGAATTTGGCAGAGGTTTTGGATCGGATACAGGCCGCCGGATTGAAGCTAAGCCCGAAGAAATGCAAACTATTTAGAACGAAAGTAAAATATTTGGGTCATAAGGTAACAACCAATGGAATCCATACCGATGAAGACAAGATCGCAGCAGTGAAGGAATGGCCACGACCTAAAAACTTACATGAATTACAGAGCTTCCTTGGGTTGTGCACGTATTATAGACGATTCGTGCCAGGATTCGCCAGTATCGCCAAGAGTTTACACGAGTGAACCAGGAAGAACAAGGCATTCGAATGGAAGGATGATCACGAAGAGGCATTTGTGGAACTAAGACGACGATTATGCGAAGCACCAATCCTCGCATACCCTATACCCAACGTTAAATTCATTTTGGACACCGATGCAAGTAATGATGGTATAGGAGGAGTATTATCACAGGCAACAAATGGTGAGGAGCGAGTTATTGCATATTACTCCAAGATGTTATCAAAACCGGAACGAAATTATTGTGTGACACGGAAAGAGTTGTTGGCTATAGTCGAATGTGTTAAGCACTTTCATAAGTACCTCTATGGCCAAAAATTTCTTCTACGGACGGATCATGGAGCTTTGCGCTGGTTGTTACAATTCAAAAACCCAGAGGGATAAGTAGCACGTTGGATCGAACGTTTGCAAAGCTACGATTTCCAAATTGAACATCGGAAGGGAAGCGAACATGGAAATGCCGACGCATTATCGAGAAGGCCATGTCTCGTGGAATGCAAGCATTGTGGGCGTGTGGAGGGTAAGGAAAACATCATCGATATTCGGCTTATGCAAGTGCTACCTGATGAGGAATGGACTGATGAAATGATCAAGAAGGAGCAATTACGGGATGCTGACCTATCATTTATCATGGAACATAAGGAAAAGGAACACCGGCCCACATGGAGTGAGATAGATGACAAAACTCCCATTGTAAAAGCATATTGGGCTCAATGGGATAGCCTCCACATAGAAAATGGATGTTTAAAACGAAAGTGGGAAAGTACGGATGGCAAAGTAAAACAATTGTTGGTAGTGGTGCCAAAAGATCGGATAGCAGAAGTCCTCAAGGAGTATCATGGAGGAGCAAGTGGAGGTCACCTAGGGATAAATAAAACATTAGCCAAAATTCGCCAACGTTTCTACTGGTCCGGATGTAGACAGTCAGTAGTAGAATGGTGTCGAAGATGTGACCAATGTGCGGCAGTAAAGGGACCAGCAAGAAAAAGCCGTGGAACCATGAAACAATATAATGTCGGGGCACCATTTGAGAGAATTGCAATGGATGTGGCGGGGCCATTTCCGACTACCGAGAGCGGAAATAAATATGTGCTAGTAATAATGGATTATTTCAGCAAATGGCCGGAAGTGTACCCCATACCCAATCAGGAGACAACAACAATAGCTGATGCCGTGGTCAACAACTGGATTAGCAGATTTGGTGTACCGATGGAAATTCACACGGATCAAGGAAGGAATTTCGAATCGGTGGTATTTCAGGAGATATGTCAGGTGCTTGGAATCAATAAAACAAGAACGACGCCTTTACACCCACAGTCGGACGGTATGGTGGAAAGATTCAATGGCACATTGGACGAATATCTAGCAAAGGTTGTTGAAAGGAACCAACGCAACTGGGATCGACATATACCGATGTTCCTGATGGCCTACCGATCAGCGGTACATGACACAACAGGAGTGACACCAGCTAAAACCATATTTGGGAACAATCTGCGATTACCGGGAGATTTAAAGTTTGGGGCTGTTCCATCAGCAGCTCTATGCGGACAGGATTACGTCGACCGGATGAAAGAGGAACTTAATGAAATACATCAATTTGTACGGGAGAAAATTCGAATATCAAGTGATCGAATGAAAGCTCGATATGACATACGAGCAAATAATCAAGGCTTCGAGGAAGGGCAATTGGTATGGCTTCACAACCCGCAACGGCAGAAAGGATTATCACCGAAGTTGCAACCCACATGGGAAGGACCTTACACTGTCATTAAAAAGTTGAACGACGTGGTTTATCGCATACAGAAAGGACGGAAAGGTAAACCAAAGGTGGTGCATTTAGAACGTTTGGCGCTCTACAGAGGAGGTGATCTGGATCCTGTTCGGGACGAACAGGCTTAGGTGGGGGTAGTGTTACGGTGACACCTAGATTAGAGTAGAATAAGTTAATTTCATTAATAGTTCAATTGCATTTATGATTTACTCTTTAGGGAGCAGAACGCCTTTATTTAGGCGTTATTTCTATACTAACATATTTGCTCGATGCGCATTTAGGATTATTCTGGAAACAAATATTTTGGTATATAAAGGCGCGCGTTGACGTGGAATACTGAGTCTTATTTTAAACGTGATACAGTGAAGGTTAAATAGAAAGATTATTAAAGTGATTATTAAAGCGATTATTAAAGTGATAATTAAAAAGTGTGTTATAATTATAATAATTAATTGGGAATTTTGTGTTGTATAATAAATTGTGTTGTATAATAAATTGTGTTGTGTAAATAAATTGTGTGAGTTCAAATTTGAAGCAGTTGTATTTATTCACAATCCAGTGATTTGAACCTTGAGTGACAAGGCAAAATCGTAGCAATATATTGTTACGGTGACACCTAGATTAGAGTAGAATAAGTTAATTTCATTAATAGTTCAATTGCATTTATGATTTACTCAACATTTAGGCGTTATTTCTATACTAACATATTTGCTCGATGCGCATTTAGGATTATTCTGGAAACAAATATTTTAGTATATAAAGGCGCGCGTTGACGTGGAATGCTGAGTCTTATTTTAAACGTGATACAGTGAAGGTTAAATAGAAAGATTATTAAAGTGATTATTAAAGCGATTATTAAAGTGATAATTAAAAAGTGTGTTATAATTATAATAATTAATTGTGAATTTTGTGTTGTATAATAAATTGTGTTGTATAATAAATTGTGTTGTATAATAAATTGTGTTGTGTAAATAAATTGTGTGAGTTCAAATTTGAAGCAGTTGTATTTATTCACAATCCAGTGATTCGAACCTTGAGTGACAAGGCAAAATCGTAACAATTGGTGACAGCGGTGGGATTGTGAATAATAAAGAAAATGATACTCTACGAATTAAAGCTTGCGCAATTAAAGGAGCAGCTGAAACAGCGAGGTTTGGCCAGTGAAGGCACAAAAGCTAGTTTGGTGGAGCGACTACGTGAGGTCATGGAGAAGGAAGGTTTAAATCCAGACGTGTATGATTTCGAGGAGGAAAAAACGGACGAGATCAGTATGGATAAGAAAGAGAAGGACGTACAAACGGTGGTCGAAACAACACAAAACCCATCTGGAAGTTTTGATTTATCGCAGTTGATGGTTGCTATGAATATGATGGGACAACAGTTGGGTGGAATTAAACAATCGATGGAGCAACAAGGAGCAGACATTAAACAATCGAACGCGGACATTAAACAATCGAACGCGGACATTAAACACCAAATAGAAGATTGCCAAAACAAAATAGATGAGAGGTTTCTGGAGTTATCATCTACGCTACACGGTAAAGTGGAAAAACTGCAAACAGAAGTACACGCAGAAATTCAAAATGTTAAAGGGACGATTCAACAAAAATTTGAATCGGTTAAACAAGATTTTCAACGTCTCGAGAAGGAGCTCCAAGATGTCAAGGTGAATGGAACGACACAACAAGTGATCCAGACGGTTAATGCAGTTAAGATAAAACCACCAACATTTGATGGAACAACATCTGTTACAGGCTGGCTACTGCCAACCTGCAGATTTCACTTAAACACATGCAGAGGCCTCCACGGTGATATTTTGCCGGCTAAGTTCTCAGCGAGAATTGCTAGGGTCGTGGGGTTTGAGGCTTATATGGTTCCTGGCTTACACCGTGATTAAATACAGAAAGTTGGGGAAACGCAAATAATAATAAAACCGAGTTCCGCCGAAATTCGTCGGCCGGAACCTGAGGAACGACACGAATAATCAAAATAATTAATAATAAAAGTAATAATAACGGAAGAGGTGCCTTGGTGCACGCATCCATTCGAATTCAAACAGGGCAAGCCCTGGTTACGAAATTGGATGCGGGCACCAAGAGACCTCAGACACTATGCCGACACAGAATGGGAAATTCCCCCCCATCATACCCAACCGGAAAATTAATAATTCATTTTTTTTATTATTTATTTAAACACAAAATACAGAAATACAACTTCCCACGAGAAAGAAAAGAAAAGGTGAAATAGCGAGAGAGAGGAAGAACAATACGTACCGAGCGTGCACCCGCTGTGCGACGCTCGATCACAAAAATTTTCAGAATTATAACCACAAAAATTTTCAAATATATATACAAATAAAATCAAAACAAAATTTAAAATATATGAAAAATAAAATTAAAGAAAAATTTAAAAAAATAAAAAAAATTGTACCTTAATATTTATAACAAAAAAATGTTGCGGCCTTGAGCGGCCGTCATGCCTCAGGTGATGCCACACCCGGACCGTTGCGGCTTGGCTATACCGTTACTGTGGCGAGGCCTCTCCCCGATATAGAAATGATAAATTCGTCTAGCCGGTTGGCCACCCGAATCGTTGCGGGGCCTTTCCCCGATACCAAAATAATGAATTCGACTAGCCGGTTGGCCACCCGAATCGTTGCGGGGCCTTTCCCCGATACCAAAATAATGAATTCGACTAGCCGGTTGGCCACCCGAATCGTTGCGGGGCCTTTCCCCGATACCAAAATAATGAATTCGACTAGCCGGTTGGCCACCCGAATCGTTGCGGGGCCTTTCCCCGATACCAAAATGTTGGGCGAATAAATTTGGCCTCGCCTGGCCGCCGTAAATAAATTAGTTGTGCGGTATTTCCGCCTCAAAGGCCACCAAAATAAATTGGGCGTTGTCTCGCGAATGGCCTTCAACCGGCCACCCGTACCGTTGTATTGATACACTGAAAAAAAATTCTAGGTAAATAGAAACAAAAACATTGGTTATTTTAAACGAACATGTGGATTGTTTTTCAGCCAACTAAGCGCTTGTTTCATAATACTAAAATGAATAGTTCATTTTCAAATAATAACCAATGCCAATAAAACCTATTTGCTTTAGTCAATATAACTAAGCAAAACGTTAATACAACTTAACACGTCGGTTAATTTAAACAACAATTTAAACCATCCGCTAGGTTATGTTGACCTACAGCATATGTTGACACAACTATTATTAAAGTTTAATTTGACCAATAATTACAACTTTACGTATAACAAACCATGTAGGTTAATTTTAACAAAAATTTGAGCCAACACACAGTTTAGTTTCTTTAAACTACAAAAATACAATTATTATAACTAAGCACGTAGGTTAATTTAAACCGAAGCTTTAAACTTTCACTAGGTTATATTAACTTTCAGCGTATATCAACATATTTTGAACAGGTTAATTATTTTACTTTAGTTACTTAGTTAAATTAACCTTCAGGTATTTCGAACCCTTAAAAAACAATGAGGACCTCCTCAAGTTCTTTGTTGGCAGTTTGGTTGCATCTAAAAGTTGGTCTACTCGTCAGTTGTCAGGTTACACCGACCAAACTGCAAAAAATCAAATCTGCTTCATACCTATAGTATAACACAAGAACATATCGATTTAGCGAATTTTATCCATTATCACCGTAAATGTCCATTCTTTAAACTATTGCTATGTTATTTCATATGAAACAAATATGGTTTAATTTAACTACTACATTGTTAACTTATTAGTTTTTAAACAAATGCTTAGGTTAGATGACATATTTGCAAGATCAAACTGTTATGAGATGAATTTGCCATGTTCAGATTAAACCAAGCAAATAAATTGAATTGACTACCAAGCTCAGTTGATTTTACTTTTACATGGTTTAGTTTAATTATTCCGAAGTTATCAAATAAATGCTTAGTTTGAATTGACATACAAACAAGTTCAGTGTGCAAGAAAATAAAGCATTATTGATATAAATTGAAATTAACTTAGCCATTTTTGTATTATGAAACATGCATAAGTAAAATAAACCATGGTCATTTTTACCTAAAGTAAGCAAAGTCTTGGTTATAATAACAAAAACCAGTTGAACTAGCTTAAGTTCAAAATAATTTTTTTCAGTGTACTGTATCCGCAATAGGAACAACCAAAATGACGGCATGCACGCCGCAGATGAAAGAAATCACGTCGCTAGTTATTTTCTTATCTTGATGATTATCGCGATAATTTCTTTACGTGGCTTATTAATCGTTATCGAAACAGAACATGCACCAACCAATTCGAACACTGTTTATTAACACTGCTTGCAAAAAAAAAACTGCACCGAAAACTAATCGACTTGAATCAACTCAATATGAACCAAATCACTTTTGAAATAAAAAAAGCAAAAACCTTCAACTTTTATAAAAATTATTCAACCCAAATTTTCTTGAGTTTATATATTTTATTATTTTTATTTTATTATAATTTTAACAGTGGCCAAGCGCCACAATAAACTTTTCTCACAACAAAACAAATTCCCTTTTTGATTTTCCAGAATCAACTTGATATAAAAAAATTATTTTGTTATTATCACACAACTAAACTCTATCTCCATCCAAACTCGATGATAACCAAAACTCGAATGCATTTAAAACAAAATTCGAGCGTCGCACAAACGACGCGCAAAACATTCCAGAACAATTGTCTTTCTTCTCTGTTTCTCGTTTACATCAATTCGCATTGATATAAACGAGAGGCATATAAGAAAATCATTCTTATGGAATGTTTTGCTTTACGCACACACTTGATTCGCATTGCTTTCTCTTTTCCAACATCTTTCTTACCCTCGCGCCACCTTACAAAAGGTACGTACAAAACAACATCCACAAAAGTGGGGACAACAACCAACATTGAGAAAACATAGCAAGTGGAGGCACAAACCCGAGAAAATAACATACAAACAGCGCTTGTTACGATCATGTAATCGTAACAAACGTGGGAACGTCCCACACCCTGAGATGTCTCATACGCCGGGCCTAAACCAAACAATGGGAACGAGATAACAAACGATGTAAACAAACGAGGTAGACGATAAGATTAGACACGAATGTCTTTAATGTGGTATGTACCTAAGTTTTTGCCACTCAAATCTTCGATGGTGTATGCTACCTGACCTACTTTACCGGAAATTACCGCGGGTTTGAATTTGCTTGCCAATTTGGCGGAAAATTTATTCGACGCATCGCTCAAAGCAAACGATCGTATGAAAACGGGTTGTCCGACTCGAAAAGTGCGCTTAGTACTACGTAAATTGTAATGTTGAGCCCCCTTTTCGTGTGCTACGCGTAAGTAATGAGTTATACGATCTTTTAGGAGGTTTACTCGATCTGGCTTAGCCCATACCTGGACTTCGCTGGGATCATGTTCATCGAGTAACCGTCGCAATGAGTGATCCGAACCATGCATCGACATATGTTGACCGAACACGACATAATGAGGGGAGTAATGTATCGAATCGTGTATGGCATTACGTAAAGCAGCCGCAATTTCTTGCAAATTTTTGTCCCACTGATTATGATCGTGATCGCTCAAATATGATCGAATGCTAGCAATCAACGTTCTATTAACACGCTCGGAGGCGTTGCTTTGGGGCGAGTACACCGGCGTACGTAAATGGGTTACACCGTATTTAACTAACAGGTCTTTAAATAAATTCGAGGTGAACTGCTTCCCATTATCGGAGGTAATAATTTCGGGTACGGAAAATAAAAGGAATACCTCATTTTCCAAAAATCGACACAATAATGAGGCAGACGCTTCGCGTAAGGGTTTTACTACTACGAATTTCGAATAATGATCCAGAACGATAACGATACTGGTATTTCCGAGTTTCGAACGTGGATACGGACCCAAAAAATCGACATATAGTTTTTGAAACGGGCGAGTTGACGTGACCTGAGCTCCCATGGCTGGATGGGTAGAGAAATTAACAGCTTTGTTCATTTTACATTTAGTGCAGCTAGCAACGTACTGTTTAACTTGTTTTGCCATTTGAGGCCAGTAAAATTGACGCTGAAGGCGCTCGAGAGTTTTGCTGCCGCCTAAATGTGCTGAAGTGGGAGGTACGTGAGCCTGTTCAATAAGCGTTGAAGTTAAAGAATTAGGAATAACGAGTTTCCAATTCGAAAGGTCGGTATCCGTATATTTAAAACCGAAGGAAGGGGATATTAATAGTTTATCATCCTGGATCTTGTAGTTGTGCGAACAATCTTTTAAGCTACGAATTTTTTCGATCTGATCGACGTAATCTGGATCTTGGAACGCAACCGAATTTTGATCAACGTGTAGAATGGGGACTGCCGAAGGTACTAACGCATTCACGGAAGGGTCGATGTTTTTACTCAACAAGGCTGGGTCTCCAAATTGAACACCAGGATATGGCGTGCTCTTACTTTCGGAATCATCCGCACAAGGAGCGGATTCATCCGGAAAAGCTCGAGACAACGCATCAGGTACAACGTTAACTGAACCTTTTCGGTATCCAATCTGAAAATCCAGCGCTTGGAGTTTAAGACTCCATCTCGCCAAACGTCCGGAGAGGTCTTTTTGACTCATTAACCAGCGTAAACTGGAATGGTCGGTATAAATGACGAACGGATAGCCTTCCACGTAAGGACGGAATTTTCGCACGCTGAGGACGGCAGCGTAGCATTCCAGCTCGGTCACCGAGTAGTTTCGCTGCGCCGCATTGAGCTTATGTGAATAAAACTCAATGGGCCGCTCCACCCCCTCGGTGTCCACCTGAAATAAGACACTACCGACCCCAACGGCACTGGCATCACACTGAATAAAAAAAGGTTTTGTATAATCAGGATGCGTCAAAACTGGGGCAGTTGACAAGGCGGTTTTGAGAGCGTTAAAAGAAGAATCAGCAGCTGCAGACCAACATATTTTAGCGTTTTTACCAGTAAGATCGGTGAGAGAAGAAGCTAAAGAGGCGAAATTTGGAATGAAGCGACGGTACCATCCGCACATTCCCAGAAAACGTCTAATCTGTTTCGTTGTTTTCGGAATAGGGTACTCCAGAATAGCTTTACATTTATCTGGGTTTGTACGGAGGCAACCATCACCCACAATATAATCTAAATAGTCTACTTCTTTCAACACAAACTTACTTTTGGTCAAATTAATTGTTAAACCAGCATCCGACAGATATCCAGCAACCTGTTTAAGCAAATCGAAATGTTCGGCCAGAGTGGAGGATGTGACCAGAAGGTCATCGAGGTACACAAAGACCTTATCGTGTAGCTGGTACGGGATCACGCGGTGCATTAAGCGACAAAGCGTCTGTGGGGCGTTGCATAAGCAAAACGGCATCACCTTGAACTGATACAAGGGCCGTCCAGGAACCGTAAACGCTGTTTTATCGCGAGATGCTGGGTCGAGTGGGATCTGCCAAAAGGCATCCTTCAAATCAATCGCCGAAATGAATCGGGTGTGTCCCAAACGACCCAACAATCCGTTGATTATGGGCAGCGGATACGCATCCTTGACGGTTGCCTTGTTCAGTTCTCTAGCATCCAAGCACAAACGAACTTTGCCATTGGCCTTACGCACCAACGTGACCGGTGAACACCAGGAACTTTGTGACTCCTCGATGACCCCCAAAGACAACATCCTATCCAACTCGGCATACATGAGTTTCTGGATAGCTGGGGATACGGAATAAAAACGTTGTTTGACTGGTTTCGCGAAACCGACATCGATCATATGAGTGATGAGGGATGTGCGGCCCAAACCTAAAATATCGCTGCTCGGGAACTGTTCGCGGATAAGATCCAATTTACGACGATCATCAGCTGTTAAAATATGGAATTTGGGTGTGTTGGTAGTTTCACCTAATTCGTCCGAATTATTTAACGCGGAGATTTTTGGGGAAATTCCAAAACGATTCCAAAAATCGATACCCAAGTAAAGCGGTTGTTCTAATGAAGGAACAACATAAAAAATCATGGTTTGAGTAATTCCATTAAACTCGACGTTAGCTCGTATGTAACCAAATACTCGTTGGACTTGACCACTCGCGGTAGTTATCGTGGATGGAAAATTATGGAACTCTACGAATGGATTCGACAAGATTTTCTCCGCTCCATTCCCGAGAACACTGACACTCGCCCCGCTGTCGAGAAGACCCTTAAAAGGGATCTTATTGATAAAGACCTGGGCGTAAGGCCGAGTGTCACTACCCTCGGAGAACAAAACGGAGGAAATCACGTCGTTTCTCATTGTAGCGCGGCGGTTCCAATATTTCTTGGAACGTTTTAAACGATCTAACTTAGCTAACGACGGAGAATTATAGAAAAACTTTAGAGCGACAGGAAGGGAAGAGGAATTTGGTAAGGAAGAAGGATCGGGAAAGGAATCATTACTGGCAGACGAGTTTACTTCTTCATCGGATTCGATGGGGAGCGGAGTTCCGCGTTTGTATTGCTCGCTGCGTCCTCCTGAATCGGTTTGAGTGGCTCTATCCTCTGTACTATCCGCAGTCTGGGTTGAGGTTGATTTGTTCTCTGTACTCTCAGTCTGAGTGGAGGTGGATTTGATCTCGGTACACTCCGTCTGAGTGGCCGTTGTGGTGACGACATTTTTACCGTAATTTGATTGTGGTTTACCAACTGATCTCGAGCTGCCTGCTGGGACTTGTCCGCCAGGACGTCTCGCCGCTGCCGATGGAAACCTGCTCCCCTTGTGAATTGCGGATACTGAGTTATCAGGTAGAACATCAGTCAAGCGATAATTCTCATGAGAGTCATATGCTCCAACATCATCATACGGACTGCCTGATGACTCATTGATCACGCGTCGTGGATGGATTGCAGGGTCCGCCGTAGCTTTGATCCGCCTGAAAGACTCCTCCCAAGCAGAGCAACTTTTGATCAGCTCATTTATGGTGCTAAACCGACGATCGGTAAGATGGTACTGGAGTTCTGGCTTCATGTTCGCCATTAAAATTTCGATGAGCTCCTCGTCCGAATACGGTGTACGACATTGTAGCGTTAGACTCCACACTTGATCGAAGAAATCTAGGAAACTTTCATTGGGTCGTTGTTGGCGTGTCTCGACGGTTCGCCGGATTTCGTAATTGTTGCGACGGTCTTTAAAGCGCTCGATGATACCGCTTCGTAGATCTGTCCAGGTAGCGTTCGGATTATGTTTGCGGAATGTCCAATACCACTGCAAGGCGATATCTTTCAGGATGGTATGTAGCTCACATAGCAATGTTTGGTCGGACAATCCGCGAGACGAAGCGATGGTGTCTACCTGAAACAGGAACATGTCGATGGAGATGTCCGAAGGAGATCCAGTGTAATTGAGGCCGCTTTCAGACAATAAAGGCTGGTCGGTAAAGTTTTGCTTCAACTCATCTTGATCTAGTAAGGTGATATCCATTTTGGATGATGACAGGATAGAAGGATAAACTCGCTCGATTTAATTTGGCAAAGAAAATTAGACTCGAAGTATGCAATCTTTATTAAATTTTTCAATAATATACAAAAAAAATTAATTCAATTAGTTTTAAATGAAACTGAAGGTTTCAAATAAAATGGTTCGGAATAATTCCACAAACACAATAGCAAAAAAAAAAAAAAAAAAAAAATATAGAAAAAAATAAATATAAATATTAAATATAAATGAAATAAAGCACGAAACTTGGTACTAGGGATGAAGCCGCGATCCACTAGAAACCTGAGGCCCGTAATCCCCAAATTTAACGACGGGATATTTGACGAGAACCCCTCGAAAGCGGTATCTTATTGTAACCTTTCTTTGGAGGAGCTCGTTAAAAAACATTTTAAATATCCAAAATAAAGAAAATAATAATAATACGAAAATCAAACTACCAACACACCCAATAGTACGCCGGTAGTGAAATAATACAACCAAATAATAAGATAACAATATAATTAGAAAAATAAAAGAAAGGAAGGAATGGATACCTTGTAGTGGTTTGCGGGGTCCGTATTCCCACGATTGTTTTAACAAGAAGAGGACGAGATACCCCCCAAAGTGGCGCTTTTCAATGAGAACCTACTTTGGAGGGGCTCGTTGAAATTTGAAACGATACGAAAACCAAAAAAAAAATAAAGATATAAACAAAATCCAAAACTACCAACACACCCAGCGGTATGCAGGCAGAATAATAATTCAAAAAAAATAAGAAAACAATAAGCGAAGAAAAGTAAAATATAAAATGAAGTACTAATAAACCCGAGGGTTAAAATACAACCCACAGATTAACAAAATCAAAATCAACATACCGAAATATCAAAATCAAATCAAATAAAATCAAAAATATCAAAATATCAAAAAAAAATCAAATAAACATATCAAATATAAATTTTAAATCAAAAATACGAAACGGATGGTATGATGAGAGTGGAAATCCCACTCCGTGTCAGCTAAATAATAAAAAAAAAAATAAAAATAATAATAATAATAATAATAATAAAGTGTTTTGTTCCTCAAATTTCGGCCAAGAAATTTCGGGGAAGGGAAGAAATGAAGCTAAGCTAAACCCTGGACAAATGACATCCGAGCTCCACCACAATCGAACACAACACAGTGGAAATGGGCAGGAGCTCGGAAGTCGGATGTCCGGAGAATAAGGGTATGACACCCCCATCTACGCGCAATCAAACAGCCCGTGCTGGTTGCGATCGCAGATGGGGAATGTCAACCGGGAGACTGGCTTTGGTGTGCATGTCCAGGCGAAGTCAAACAGAGCAGAACACTGGTTTCGGCGCTGGACACGCACGCCAAAGGGAGTGAAGCTACAAATCATAAAAAAAATCAAAATTCGCGAAATGTTTGGGCGCCACTGTTACAGGCTGGCTACTGCCAACCTGCAGATTTCACTTAAACACATGCAGAGGCCTCCACGGTGATATTTTGCCGGCTAAGTTCTCAGCGAGAATTGCTAGGGTCGTGGGGTTTGAGGCTTACATGGTTCCTGGCTTACACCGTGATTAAATACAGAAAGTTGGGGAAACGCAAATAATAATAAAACCGAGTTCCGCCGAAATTCGTCGGCCGGAACCTGAGGAACGACACGAATAATCAAAATAATTAATAATAAAAGTAATAATAACGGAAGAGGTGCCTTGGTGCACGCATCCATTCGAATTCAAACAGGGCAAGCCCTGGTTACGAAATTGGATGCGGGCACCAAGAGACCTCAAACACTATGCCGACACAGAATGGGAAATTCCCCCCCATCATACCCAACCGGAAAATTAATAATTCATTTTTTTTATTATTTATTTAAACACAAAATACAGAAATACAACTTCCCACGAGAAAGAAAAGAAAAGGTGAAATAGCGAGAGAGAGGAAGAACAATACGTACCGAGCGTGCACCCGCTGTGCGACGCTCGATCACAAAAATTTTCAGAATTATAACCACAAAAATTTTCAAATATATATACAAATAAAATCAAAACAAAATTTAAAATATATGAAAAATAAAATTAAAGAAAAATTTAAAAAAATAAAAAAAATTGTACCTTAATATTTATAACAAAAAAATGTTGCGGCCTTGAGCGGCCGTCATGCCTCAGGTGATGCCACACCCGGACCGTTGCGGCTTGGCTATACCGTTACTGTGGCGAGGCCTCTCCCCGATATAGAAATGATAAATTCGTCTAGCCGGTTGGCCACCCGAATCGTTGCGGGGCCTTTCCCCGATACCAAAATAATGAATTCGACTAGCCGGTTGGCCACCCGAATCGTTGCGGGGCCTTTCCCCGATACCAAAATAATGAATTCGACTAGCCGGTTGGCCACCTGAATCGTTGCGGGGCCTTGGCCCGATACCAAAATAATGAATTCGACTAGCCGGTTGGCCACCCGAATCGTTGCGGGGCCTTTCCCCGATACCAAAATGTTGGGCGAATAAATTTGGCCTCGCCTGGCCGCCGTAAATAAATTAGTTGTGCGGTATTTCCGCCTCAAAGGCCACCAAAATAAATTGGGCGTTGTCTCGCGAATGGCCTTCAACCGGCCACCCGTACCGTTGTATTGATACTGTTTCCGCAATAGTAACAACCAAAATGACGGCATGCACGCCGCAGATGAAAGAAATCACGTCGCTAGTTATTTTCTTATCTTGATGATTATCGCGATAATTTCTTTACGTGGCTTATTAATCGTTATCGAAACAGAACATGCACCAACCAATTCGAACACTGTTTATTAACACTGCTTGCAAAAAAAAAACTGCACCGAAAACTAATCGACTTGAATCAACTCAATATGAACCAAATCACTTTTGAAATAAAAAAAGCAAAAACCTTCAACTTTTATAAAAATTATTCAACCCAAATTTTCTTGAGTTTATATATTTTATTATTTTTATTTTATTATAATTTTAACAGTGGCCAAGCGCCACAATAAACTTTTCTCACAACAAAACAAATTCCCTTTTTGATTTTCCAGAATCAACTTGATATAAAAAAATTATTTTGTTATCATCACACAACTAAACTCTATCTCCATCCAAACTCGATGATAACCAAAACTCGAATGCATTTAAAACAAAATTCGAGCGTCGCACAAACGACGCGCAAAACATTCCAGAACAATTGTCTTTCTTCTCTGTTTCTCGTTTACATCAATTCGCATTGATATAAACGAGAGGCATATAAGAAAAACATTCTTATGGAATGTTTTGCTTTACGCACACACTCGATTCGCATTGCTCTCTCTTTTCCAACATCTTTCTTACCCTCGCGCCACCTTACAAAAGGTACGTACAAAACAACATCCACAAAAGTGGGGACAACAACCAACATTGAGAAAACATAGCAAGTGGAGGCACAAACCCGAGAAAATAACATACAAACAGCGCTTGTTACGATCATGTAATCGTAACACATCCTTCAGCATTTTTAAGTTCCAATTCGAAACGGCGATTAAGCAAAATCAGTGGACTGAAGAACAATGTGTTGCAGCGTTAATTGTGGCTCTTAAAGGCGAAGCGGCAGAAACACTACAAATCATTTCCGAGCAGGAAAGGAACGTTTACATGGGAATTATGAAGGCGTTAGATCGAAAATACGGAAGTGACCACAAACGAGAAACCTATCGCATGGAATTGAAGGGTCGATACCAAAGAGGAGGAGAATCGCTACAGGAATATTCATCGGCAATTGAGCGGCTCGCGCATTTAGCACATTCAAATATGTCGGCCGATTACATGGAGCGAATTAAAATAGATGCATTCATTGACGGTATTCGAGATCCTGAGACGCGCAGAGCGGTGATGTTGTCACCTAAGGCAACTTTCACGGAAACCATCGCTTGTGCGTTAACAAACGAAACTGCGCAAACCATCATCAAACCAGCAATGAAAATTCGTAGAGTGGAGATTGATTCCAGAATAGACACCGCACGGGCTACGCCAAGGTTCAGAGATGGAAGTGGCAGGATTAAATGCTGGGTATGTGATAGAATGGGTCACATCTCACGGGACTGTTGGGAGATTAAGAAGAAACGAGCACGGTCGCCATCTCCTATGAAGCGTAGATCAAACGAGGAGCAGATAGAATCCAGAAGGGCTGGTCAGACTACAGCGGAGTCGTTTAACTAAAAAGAGTCAGTTTGCAGGGGCAGAAGCTGACTCCCACAACCGATTGCCCCATAACCTCCATCCATGTTTCGAGAATAGCAAGGAGCGGTGACAGCTTAACAATTGAAGCCGATATTGATGGGAAGAAATGCATGATCACGCTGGATACGGGAGCAACTCATACGATTGTTGGTGAGGATATTATCGATGGAATTATGGAACCAGCTAATGGAATGAAGTTACGAACGGCGACTGGAGAAAATTCAGCAATAAAAAGGAAAAAGGTTGTAAAAATAAGGATTGGGCGAAATCACTTTCAACACGAGGTGCTGGTTGCAGATATTGTAGACGAAGTCATCTTGGGGATGGACTTTATGAGAACGAATGGCTTCGTGGTGGATGTTGGACGGGGTGTATTAACCTACGATAATATCGAGTTGGCACTTCACGTTAGCGCCGCTATAGGAGAAACGAGCAGGCAAATTATAATGGACCATCGGGAGAAGCTGCCACCGAACTCGGAAACAATAGTATGGGCAAGATTGGAGGGAGATTCTGGGTCACCCAGGTTGTGGGTTGTGAAAGCTAATGAAGCGGAGAGCGGAGCCAGAGAAATTATGATCGGGAAAGTCCTGGTGAAACCAGACAGCGATAATAGAGTACCAATTAGGACTCTAAATCTCTCGGATAAGACGAAAACCATCAAGAAAGGGACAATAATCGGAAAATGCGAAGAAATATCTGCGATTGTGAAGTGCGAGCAGAAAAATCCGATTAATACGACTAACTTGCAAGGGCAGAAAGAGGTTGTAGAACAACTCATGGAGAAATGGACCGAAGATCTTACCATGGAACAGAAAAATTTGGCAAAACAATTGCTCGAGCGGTACATGCCAATATTCTGCAGTACATCGGACAATAATGGGAGAACCACAATGGTAAAACATCGAATAGATACAGGAGCAGAAATGCCGATACGCCAACCACCCAGGAGATTACCATTGGCAAAGCAAGGAGAAGTGGATCGAATGGTAAAAGATATGCAAGCAGCAGGGGTAATCGAAACATCAAGCAGTCCATGGAGTTCACCAGTGGTTTTAGTCGAGAAAAAGGATGGTAGTATGAGATTCTGCGTGGATTACCGAAAATTAAATGCTGTGACGAAAAAGGATAGTTACCCCTTGCCAAGGATCGATGACACGTTAGACACATTATCGGGTGCTCGAATATTTTCGACGTTAGATCTGCAAAGCGGCTATTGGCAAGTGGAAGTCCAGGAGGAAGATCGCGAGAAAACGGCATTCAGTGTGGGTAACAGATTATGGCAATTTATTGTTATGCCATTCGGATTATGTAACGCCCCTGCGACTTTTGAACGGCTAATGGAGCGCGTATTAAAGGGATTACATTGGAAGACGTGCCTCGTATATTTAGATGACATCATCGTTATGGGCAAGGATTTCGACGAGCATTTAAGGAATTTGGCAGAGGTTTTGAATCGGATACAGGCCGCCGGATATAAGCTAAGCCCGAAGAAATGCAAACTATTTAGAACGGAAGTAAAATCTTTGGGTCATAAGGTAACAACCAATGGAATCCATACCGATGAAGACAAGATCGCAGCAGTGAAGGAATGGCCACGACCTAAAAACTCACATGAATTACGGAGCTTCCTTGGATTGTGCACGTATTATAGACGATTCGTGCCAGGATTCGCCAGTATCGCCAAGAGTTTACACGAGTTAACCAGGAAGAACAAGGCATTCGAATGGAAAGATGATCAGAAAGAGGCATTTGTGGAACTAAGACGACGATTATGCGAAGCACCAATCCTCGCATACCCTATACCCAACGTTAAATTCATTTTGGACACCGATGCAAGTAATGATGGTATAGGAGGAGTATTATCACAGGCAACAAATGGTGAGGAGCGAGTTATTGCATATTACTCCAAGATGTTATCAAAACCGGAACGAAATTATTGTGTGACACGGAAAGAGTTGTTGGCTATAGTCGAATGTGTTAAGCACTTTCATAAGTACCTTTCATAAGTACCTCAAAATTTCTTCTACGGACGGATCATGGAGCTTTGCGCTGGTTGTTACAATTCAAAAATCCAGAGGGACAAGTAGCACGTTGGATCGAACGTTTGCAAAGCTACGATTTCCAAATTGAACATCGGAAGGGAAGCGCACATGGAAATGCCGACGCATTATCGAGAAGGCCATGTCCCGTGGAATGCAAGCATTGTGGGCGTGTGGAGGGTAAGGAAAACATCATCGATATTCGGCTTATGCAAGTGCTACCTGATGAGGAATGGACTGATGAAATGATCAAGAAGGAGCAATTACGGGATGCTGACCTATCATTCATCATGGAACATAAGGAAAAGGAACACCGGCCCACATGGAGTGAGATAGCTGACAAAACTCCCATTGTAAAAGCATATTGGGCTCAATGGGATAGCCTCCACATAGAAAATGGATGTTTAAAACGAAAGTGGGAAAGTACGGATGGCAAAGTAAAACAATTGTTGGTAGTGGTGCCAAAAGATCGGATAGCAGAAGTCCTCAAGGAGTATCATGGAGGAGCAAGTGGAGGTCACCTAGGGATTAATAAAACATTAGCCAAAATTCGCCAACGTTTCTACTGGCCCGGATGTAGACAGTCAGTAGTAGAGTGGTGTCGAAGATGTGACCAATGTGCGGCAGTAAAGGGACCAGCACGAAAAAGCCGTGGAACCATGAAACAATATAATGTCGGGGCACCATTTGAGAGAATTGCAATGGATGTGGCGGGGCCATTTCCAACTACCGAGAGCGGAAATAAATATGTGCTAGTAATAATGGATTATTTCAGCAAATGGCCGTAAGTGTACCCGATACCTAATCAGGAGACAACAACAATAGCTGATGCCGTGGTCAACAACTGGATTAGCAGATTTGGTGTACCGATGGAAATTCACACGGATCAAGGAAGGAATTTCGAATCGGTGGTATGTCAGGAAATATGTCAGATGCTTGGAATCAATAAAACAAGAACAACGCCTTTACATCCACAGTCGGACGGTATGGTGGAAAGATTCAATGGCACATTGGAGGAATATCTAGCAAAGGTTGTGGAAAAGAACCAACGCAACTGGGATCGACATATACCGATGTTCCTGATGGCCTACCGATCAGCGGTACATGACACAACAGGAGTGACACCAGCTAAAACCATATTTGGGAACAATCTGCGATTACCAGGAGATTTAAAGTTTGGGGCTGTTCCATCAGCAGCTCTATGCGGACAGGATAACGTCGACCGGATGAAAGAGGAACTTAATGAAATACATCAATTTGTACGGGAGAAAATTCGAATATCAAGTGATCGAATGAAAGCTCGATATGACATACGAGCAAATAATCAAGGCTTCGAGGAAGGGCAATTGGTATGGCTTCACAACCCGCAACGGCAGAAAGGATTATCACCGAAGTTGCAACCCACATGGGAAGGACCTTACACTGTCATTAAAAAGTTGAACGACGTGGTTTATCGCATACAGAAAGGACGGAAAGGTAAACCAAAGGTGGTGCATTTAGAACGTTTGGCGCTCTACAGAGGAGGTGATCTGGATCCTGTTCGGGACGAACAGGCTTAGGTGGGGGTAGTGTTACGGTGACACCTAGATTAGAGTAGAATAAGTTAATTTCATTAATAGTTCAATTGCATTTATGATTTACTCAACATTTAGGCGTTATTTCTATACTAACATATTTGCTCGATGCGCATTTAGGATTATTCTGGAAACAAATATATTAGTATATAAAGGCGCGCGTTGACGTGGAATGCTGAGTCTTATTTTAAACGTGATACAGTGAATGTTAAATAGAAAGATTATTAAAGTGATTATTAAAGCGATTATTAAAGTGATAATTAAAAAGTGTGTTATAATTATAATAATTAATTGTGAATTTTGTGTTGTATAATAAATTGTGTTGTATAATAAATTGTGTTGTGTAAATAAATTGTGTGAGTTCAAATTTGAAGCAGTTGTATTTATTCACAATCCAGTGATTCGAACCTTGAGTGACAAGGCAAAATCGTAACAATATATTGTTACGGTGACACCTAGATTAGAATAGAATAAGTTAATTTCATTAATAGTTCAATTGCATTTATGATTTATACACAACATTTAGGCGTCATTTCTATACTAACATATTTGCTCGATTATTGTTGCGCATTTAGGATTATTCTAGAAACAAATATTTTGGTATATAAAAGCGCGCGTTGACGTGGAATGTTGAGTTTTATTTTAAACGTGATACAGTGAAGGTTAAATAGAAAGATTATTAAAGTGATTATTAAAGCGATTATTAAAGTGATAATTAAAAAGTGTGTTATAATTATAATAATTAATTGGGAATTTTGTGTTGTATAATAAATTGTGTTGTGTAAATAAATTGTGTGAGTTCAAATTTGAAGCAGTTGTATTTATTCACAATCCAGTGATTCGAACCTAGAGTGACAAGGCAAAATCGTAACAATTGGTGACAACGGTGGGATTGTGAATAATAAAGAAAATGATACTCTGATACTCAGTGAAGGCACAAAAGCTAGTTTGGTGGAGCGACTACGTGAGGTCATGGAGAAGGACGGTTTAAATCCAGACGTATATGATTTCGAAGAGGAAAAAACGGATGAGACCGGTGTGGACAAGAAAGAAGGCGACGTACAAATGGTGGTCGGAACAACACAAAACCCATCCGGAAGTTTCGATTTATCGCAGTTGATGGCTGCTATGAATCAAATGATGGGACAACAGTTAGAGCTACAAGGGGCGGACATTAAACATCAAATGAAACAGCAGATGGAGCAACAAGGGGCGGACATTAAACAATCGAACGCGGATATTAAACATCAAATAGAAGACGGTCAAAAGAAAATGGACGAGAAGTTTCTGGAGTTATGTTCTACATTACACGGCGAAGTGGAAAAGCTGCAAACCGAGTTACACACAGAAATTGGAAATGTTAAAGGGAACGTTCAACAAAAATTTGAATTTGTTAACCAAAATATACAAACGGTTAAACAAGATCTACAAACCGAAGTGCAACGTCTCGAGAAAGAGCTTGAAGATGTCAAGGCAAATGGAACGACACAACAAGTGATCCAGACGGTTAATGCAGTTAAGATAAAACCACCAACATTTGATGGAACAACATCCTTCAGCATTTTTAAGTTCCAATTCGAAACGGCGATTAAGCAAAATCAGTGGACTGAAGAACAATGTGTTGCAGCGTTAATTGTGGCTCTTAAAGGCGAAGCGGCAGAAACACTACAAATCATTCCCGAGCAGGAAAGGAACGTTTACATGGGAATTATGAAGGCGTTAGATCGAAAATACGGAAGTGACCACAAACGAGAAACCTATCGCATGGAATTGAAGGGTCGATACCAAAGAGGAGGAGAATCGCTACAGGAATATTCATCGGCAATTGAACGGCTCGCGCATTTAGCACATTCAAATATGTCGGCCGATTACATGGAGTGAATTAAAATAGATGCATTCATTGACGGTATTCGAGATCCTGAGACGCGCAGAGCGGTGATGTTGTCACCTAAGGCAACTTTCACGGAAACCATCGTTTGTGCGTTAACAAACGAAACTGCGCAAACCATCATCAAACCAGCAATGAAAATTCGTAGAGTGGAGATTGATTCCAAAATAGACACCGCGCGGGCTACGCTAAGGTTCAGAGATGGAAGTGGCAGGATTAAATGCTGGGTTTGTGATAGAATGGGTCACATCTCACGGGACTGTTGGGAGATTAAGAAGAAACGAGCACGGTCGCCATCTCCTATGAAGCGTAGATCAAACGAGGAGCAGATAGAATCCAGAAGGGCTGGTCGGACTACAGCGGAGTCGTTAAACTAAAAAGAGTCAGTTTGCAGGGGCAGAAGCTGACTCCCACAACCGATTGCCCCATAACCTCCATCCATGTTTCGAGAATAGCAAGGAGCGGTGACAGCTTAACAATTGAAGCCGATATTGATGGGAAGAAATGCATGATCACGCTGGATACGGGAGCAACTCATACGATTGTTCGTGAGGATATTATCGATGGAATTATGGAACCAAGTAATGGAATGAAGTTACGAACGGCGACTGGAGAAAATTCAGCAATAAAAGGGAAAAAGGTCGTAAAAATAAGGATTGGGCGAAATCACTTTCAACACGAGGTGCTGGCTGCAGATATTGTAGACGAAGTCATCTTGGGGATGGACTTTATGAGAACGAATGGCTTCGTGGTGGATGTTGGACGGGGTGTATTAACCTACGATAATATCGAGTTGGCACTTCACGTTAGCGCCGCTATAGGAGAAACGAGCAGACAAATTATAAAGGATCATCGGGAGAAGCTGCCACCGAACTCGGAAACAATAGTATGGGCAAGATTGGAGGGAGGTTCTGGGTCACCCAGGTTGTGGGTTGTGGAAGCCAATGAAGCGGAGAGCGGAGCCAGAGAAATTATGATCGGGAAAGTCCTGGTGAAACCAGACAGCGATAATAGAGTACCAATTAGGACTCTAAATCTCTCGGATAAGACGAAAACCATCAAGAAAGGGACAATAATCGGAAAATGCGAAGAAATATCTGCGATTGTGAAGTGCGAGCAGAAAAATCTGATTAATACGACTAACTTGCAAGGGCAGAAAGAGGTTGTAGAACAACTCATGGAGAAATGGACCGAAGATCTTACCATGGAACAGAAAAATTTGGCAAAACAATTGCTCGAGCGGTACATGCCAATATTCTGCAGTACATCGGACAATAATGGGAGAACCACAATGGTAAAACATCGAATAGATACAGGAGCAGAAACGCCGATTCGCCAACCACCCAGGAGATTACCATTGGCAAAGCAAGGAGAAGTGGATCGAATGGTAAAAGATATGCAAGCAGCAGGGGTAATCGAAACATCAAGCAGTCCATGGAGTTCACCAGTGGTTTTAGTCGAGAAAAAGGATGGTAGCATGAGATTCTGCGTGGATTACCGAAAATTAAATGCTGTGACGAAAAAGATAGTTACCCCTTGCCAAGGATCGATGACACGTTAGACACATTATCGGGTGCTCGAATATTTTCGACGTTAGATCTGCAAAGCGGCTATTGGCAAGTGGAAGTCCAAGAGGAAGATCGCGAGAAAACTTCATTCAGTGTGGGTAACGGATTATGCCAATTTAATGTTATGCCATTCGGATTTTGTAACGCCCCTGTGACTTTTGAACGGCTAATGGAGCGCGTATTAAAGGGATTACATTGGAAGACGTGCCTCGTATATTTAGATGACATCATCGTTATGGGCAAGGATTTCGACGAGCATTTAAGGAATTTGGCAGAGGTTTTGGATCGGATACAGGCCGCCGGATTGAAGCTAAGCCCGAAGAAATGCAAACTATTTAGAACGGAAGTAAAATATTTGGGTCATAAGGTAACAACCAATGGAATCCATACCGATGAAGACAAGATCGCAGCAGTGAAGGAATGGCCACGACCTAAAAACTTACATGAATTACGGAGCTTCCTTGGATTGTGCACGTATTATAGACGATTCGTGCCAGGATTCGCCAGTATCGCCAAGAGTTTACACGAGTGAACCAGGAAGAACAAGGCATTCGAATGGAAGGATGATCAGGAAGAGGCATTTGTAGAACTAAGACGACGATTATGCGAAGCACCAATCCTCGCATACCCTATACCCAACGTTAAATTCATTTTGGACAACGATGCAAGTAATGATGGTATAGGAGCAGTATTATCACAGACAACAAATGGTGAGGAGCGAGTTATTGCATATTACTCCAAGATGTTATCAAAACCGGAACGAAATTATTGTGTGACACGGAAAGAGTTGTTGGCTATAGTGGAATGTGTGAAACACTTCCATAAGTATCTCTATGGCCAAAAATTTCTTCTACGGACGGATCATGGAGCTTTGCGCTGGTTGTTACAATTCAAAAATCCAGAGGGACAAGTAGCACGTTGGATCGAACGTTTGCAAAGCTACGATTTCCAAATTGAACATCGGAAGGGAAGTGCACATGGAAATGCCGACGCATTATCGAGAAGGCCATGTCCCGTGGAATGCAAGCATTGTGGGCGTGTGGAGGGTAAAGAAAACATCATCGATATTCCGCTTATGCAAGTGCTACCTGATGAGGAATGGACTGATGAAATGATCAAGAAGGAGCAATTACGGGATGCTGACCTATCATTCATCATGGAACATAATGAAAAGGAACACCGGCCCACATGGAGTGAGATAGCTGACAAAACTCCCATTGTAAAAGCATATTGGGCTCAATGGGATAGCCTCCACATAAAAAATGGATGTTTAAAACGAAAGTGGGAAAGCACGGATGGTAAAGTAAAACAATTGTTGGTAGTGGTGCCAAAAGATCGGATAGAGGAAATCCTCAAGGAGTATCATGGAGGAACAAGTGGAGGTCAATTAGGGATTAATAAAACATTATCCAAAATTCGCCAACGTTTCTACTGGTCCGGATGTAGACAGTCAGTAGTAGAATGGTGTCGAAGATGTGACCAATGTGCGGCAGTAAAGGGACCAGCACGAAAAAGCCGTGGAACCATGAAACAATATAATGTCGGGGCACCATTTGAGAGAATTGCAATGGACGTGGCGGGGCCATTTCCGACCACCGAGAGCGGAAATAAATATGTGCTAGTAATAATGGATTATTTTAGCAAATGGCCGGAAGTGTACCCCATACCCAATCAGGAGACAACAACAATAGCTGATGCCGTGGTTAACAATTGGATCAGCAGATTTGGTGTACCGATGGAAATTCACACGGATCAAGGAAGAAATTTCGAATCGGTGGTATTTCATGAGATATGTCAGATGCTTGGAATCAATAAAACAAGAACGACGCCTTTACATCCACAGTCGGACGGTATGGTGGAAAGATTCAATAGCACATTGGAGGAATATCTAGCAAAGGTTATTGAAAGGAACCAACGCAACTGGGATCGACATATACCGATGTTCCTGATGGCCTACCGATCAGCGGTACATGACACAACAGGAGTGACACCAGCTAAAACCATATTTGGGAACAATCTGCGATTACCAGGAGATTTAAAGTTTGGATCAGTTCCATCAGCGGCTCTATGCGGACAGGATTACGTCGACCGGATGAAAGAGGAACTTAACGAAATACATCAATTTGTACGGGAGAAAATTCGAATATCAAGTGATCGAATGAAAGCTCGATATGACATACGAGCAAATAATCAAGGCTTCGAGGAACGGCAATTGGTATGGCTTCACAACCCGCAACGGCACAAGGGATTATCACCGAAGTTGCAACCCACATGGGAAGGACCTTACACTGTCATTAAAAAGTTGAACGACGTGGTTTATCGCATACAGAAAGGACGGAAAGGTAAACCAAAGGTGGTGCATTTAGAACGTTTGGCGCTCTACAGAGGAGGTGATCTGGATCCTGTTCGGGACGAACAGGCTTAGGTGGGGGGTAGTGTTACGGTGACACCTAGATTAGAATAGAATAAGTTAATTTCATTAATAGTTCAATTGCATTTATGATTTATACACAACATTTAGGCGTCATTTCTATACTAACATATTTGCTCGATTATTGTTGCGCATTTAGGATTATTCTAGAAACAAATATTTTGGTATATAAAGGCGCGCGTTGACGTGGAATGTTGAGTTTTATTTTAAACGTGATACAGTGAAGGTTAAATAGAAAGATTATTAAAGTGATTATTAAAGCGATTATTAAAGTGATAATTAAAAAGTGTGTTATAATTATAATAATTAATTGTGAATTTTGTGTTGTATAATAAATTGTGTTGTGTAAATAAATTGTGTGAGTTCAAATTTGAAGCAGTTGTATTTATTCACAATCCAGTGATTCGAACCTTGAGAGACAAGGCAAAATCGTAACAATATATATATATATATATATATATATATATATATATATATATATATATATATATATATATATATATATTATATATATATATATATATATATATATATATATATATATATATATATATATATATATATATATATATATATATATATATATATATATATATATATATATATATATATATATATATATATATATATATATATATATATATATATATATATATATATATATATATATATATATATATATATATATATATATATATATATATATATATATATATATATATATATATATATATATATATATATAAATATATATATATATATATATATATATATATATATATATATATATATATATATATATATATATATATATATATATATATATATATATATATATATATATATATATAAATATATATATATATATATATATATATATATATATATATATATATATATATATATATATATATATATATATATATATATATATATATATATATATATATATATATATATATATATATATATATATATATATATATATATATACATATATATATATATATATATATGTATATATATATATATATATATATATATCTATATATATATATATATATACATACATATATATATATATATATATATATATATATATAATATATATATATATATATATATATATATATATATATATATATATATATTATATATTTATATATATATATATATATATATATATATATATATATATATATATATATATATATATATATATATATATATATATATATATATATAATATATATATTATATATATATATATATATATATATATATATATATATATATATATATATATATATATATATATATATATATATATATATATATATAATATATATATATATATATATATATATATATATATATATATATATATATATATATATATATATATATATATATATATATATATATATTATATATATATATATATATATATATATATATATATATATATATATTATATATATATATATATATATATTGTTACGATTTTGCCTTGTCACTCAAGGTTCGAATCACTGGATTGTGAATAAATACAACTGCTTCAAATTTGAACTCACACAATTTATTTACACAACACAATTTATTATACAACACAAAATTCACAATTAATTATTATAATTATAACACACTTTTTAATTATCACTTTAATAATATGATAATCAAGCCAAAGAAAATACTATAGCTATCTATGAAACAGATGAAGACGAATTGGCGTATGAAACGAGTTTTATACGAAAGCAAATTAAAACTAAACGTCAAAACAAAAAAAGAAAAGCAGAATCTTCGCCTGAATTGGAACAATCAATACAGAGTGTCAGAAAACCACAACCCCAACGATCTGAACAGTCAACTACGGACCTAGTGAAGGTACATAAGAACGTATCACTGATACCGAAAGAGAGACCACTGCAGCCAATTAAAACATCAAACGTAATCATCCAAGGGGAAATGCAGGAAAAACAAACAACACATAAGGAGATACCACCTCCACCCATTAACATACTTAATGTTAGTGAATACGAAACCATTAAAAAAATAGTGAAGGTAGTTCCAAACGATAAATATAAAGTCACTGCACTAAATAATAACGTTTGGAAAGTGAATGCACTTGACCCAGAAACCTACAGAATGTTATCAAATGCAATCACCGCTCAAAACATCGAATGGTTCACCTATGAAAACAAGGCTGAGCAACCAATTAAAGTCATGACCAGAGGGCTGCATCATACATGCCCAAACGAAGAAATAATTGAGGAACTTAGCCAGAAAGGATTCAAAATTCTAAACGCTGTGAACATATTAAAAAGAAAGGTCACTATAAAAGCAAACGGTGAACGAGAAACAACCAAAGTTGGTCTGCCCCTTTTCATGCTAACATTTGACAACGCTGAGAGCATTGATAGGGTATATGGAATCAAAGCAATCCTTAATATGAAAGTTAAGATTGAGACATTAAAAAAGAACCCTAGTAGAATACCACAGTGCTACAACTGCCAGGCATATAACCACACACGCAAATACTGCAATAGGGAACCAAGATGCGTAAAGTGCGCTGGGAAACATCTAACAAAAGAATGCAACAAAAGTAAGAACGAACCAGTAAAATGCATACACTGTGGTAATCATCACCCAGCAAATTACAGAGGCTGCGAGGGTAGCGAAAGAGCTGCAAAGAATGAGAGACAACAAGAGAAATCAAACAAGTCAGAGTTCTCAACCTAGGATGCAATCCTACTCAAAACGAATCCCCCTTAATAGCGGCAAAGTTAAGGAAGGCATAACATATGCACAAATGGCTAAGCAGAATGAAAATATCAGGAACGCTCCGAGTCAGGAAAACCATGTTCTGCAAGAAATACTTCAGAAGCTAAGCGCTATCAATTCACATCTGGCTGGCCAGGACAAAAAACTAGAATCTATGGGCGAGCTACTGAAAAACCAAGAACTGAGACTAGTAACACTAGAAAACACATCGATGAGCCAAGATAAAAGAATAACGGATGCGTCAACTAAAACTAGAGAAGTTATTGAGCACCTTCATTCTAGTCCATACAAACTTAACAAGAAAAAATAATGACACAATATTTAAGAATTGCTACCTGGAATGCAAATGGCCTAGCGCAACGCATTTCAGAATTAGAAGTATTTTTAAACACAAAAAAAATTGATATATGCCTAATTTCAGAAAGTCATTTTACCAGAACGTCGTATGTCAAAATACGTGGATATCAGTGCTATCAAGCTCTACACCCAGCAGAACGAGCTAGAGGCGGGACAGCAATCTTCGTTAAGGACAATATAAAACACCACGAAGAATTAAAAATAGAGGAGGAAGCTATGCAAGTAGCTACTGTATCTATTGAAACCAAAAATAACAAGAGCTATAGTATATCAGCAATCTACTGTCCACCCAGATATAACACAAAAAAAGAAGACTACATCAAACTTCTTAAATCGCTTGGTAGTAATTTTATTATTGGAGGCGACTTTAACGCGAAACACATATTCTGGGGATCAAATAGAACTAGTCCTAAAGGAAGGGAGCTATTTGAAGCAGGCAGGATATTAAAATGTGAGTTCCACTCCAGTAGAAAGCCAACCTACTGGCCTACGGACCCAAATAAAATTCCTGATCTTCTGGATTTCTATATATCAAGAGGTATCTCCGAAAATTACTTAGCAGTTGAAAATGAAGAAGGGCTATCATCAGAC
>CAKOBK010000263.1:0-12439 GCA_932526605.1 Nephrotoma flavescens | reverse complement strand
TTAGATTATTTTCTTTGGGGATATGTTAAGTCACTTGTCTACGCTTGCTGCGAAAAGTGTGTGAAAATTGGACATGCAGATTGCGCCATCTACGCACCAGCCACATGGCCACAATCATATTCAAGCATTAATGGCATAAAATTATCAATCCAATAAAGCTAGTTTCACTGATATTCAAAATATTTTTCTTTGTTGTATTGTAATTCAAAATTATGAACTCGTTTTAAATTAATTAATTTTATTTGAATTGAGTTCGAGTATTTTCTGGACTTCCGTGCGGTGTTCGTGATCTTATCTTTGATTTATGTCATCAGGCAGGAGGCCTTATACAAAAAATATTTATACTACGAACTCTTTAAACATGTCGAGCAAGTTCAGCCTACTGAAGTCTTACCAAAAACAAAGACATGTTTCATAAAAGGTTTAATGAGGCCTCACTAAAATCTGTGACAATCTCAGTAGACTATATATGACTAAAGTATGTCATGTATGGTATGGTGATAGATTACTACACATTAATTAAATACATTTACATAACCACCAGTTTCAGAAAATTCACTTGGTGCTGGGCATATTAATGTAATAAATTAATATTTAGTACAGGAGAAGATAATTACTGAAAAATAACTGTTCAGAAAATATTTTGCTCCAAGTCCGTAGTACATATTTCTTAAAATTTATTTAAATTTTCAGACGTTTAGGAGAATTTAAACATTTGATAGTTATTTATGATTTTTAGGAATTGAAATCTTAGATGAAACCAATTATTAGGCAGTATGTTATTTAGATATTCGTTTTTTCTGAGTTATGCCTGTTACTGTTGTAGATTCCAGGTTAGCTCGCACATCTTCAAACTTTCGAGGCTGTCACTAAGATCGAAATCACTAATTCTAAAACGTTTATACCAATAATTACACGTTTCATAAGACACAAGGTCGGCACCAAGAACACTACAAATTGATTCCCGTGCCTTAGAAGCATTTTTTCCTTGTTGGAATTCGTGTAGAATGCAGTGCCGAATGTGCTGTTTATCAGTTGTAATCGTAAACTCTGCTATTCTGAGAGGTTATGTAACTCACGTAAACTTGTCGTTCGTTGTTCTGAAACCTTGCGTCCGATCCTACAAAAACCACAGAATACCGTGAAAAAAATCTGTAGAAATTAAGTTATATACCTAATAAATAAAGTGGGTGGCTAAATAAATTTGTTTCCATGATTTAAAGTTCCAAGTTACAACTTAAAAATCGAATTGCACTTCTGATGAGGATTATAAAGCGATACCCAATATCCGATATTGAAATGTCTATTTTTGAAATTGTCAAAAAAGTGGCCATTTATTCTAGAGAAATTTGGGGTAGTTTTCATGATAAGTGGTGGTTGGTATCTGAAAAATTGCAGTGCACTTATAATGTAAGCTTGTAACTCGGTTGAAAACAACAAAAAACGAAATTTATTTATTTTCATTTTTAAACCTTAGGATGGTTTTTACTTGGGGTTAGAAGTTTAAAAATGGAATTCCAAGGATATTGTGTATACTCATAATTCAATATATCACAACCGAGTTCGAAATATTAATGTTTTTGCAAATTTGGTTAAAATCAATAACTAGCTTTTATTTGAAACAATTCAAATACTATACTATGCTTCAGATAATATGGAATAAGGGGAAAGTGTTAACAAAAATGTACTATATATGCTTGACCAATTTTTTAGATGCAAATCCAAATACATAGTACATCCTCCCTAAGGCATCTTTCCGCTCTAAGCTGATTTTATTATTTTTCTCAAAATTAAAATCATTTATAAAATTGTTAGGAATTTTAATATTATTGAATTTAGAACATATATCAATCATCCTTATAGTACACTTACGAAAAATTAAGTAATGAATGTATGTATTTAATTTCGACCAATCAGTATAGATAGGCATATAAAATATACATAAAACACAAATATGTAATATGTATATCTAAATGTTTACTGCGATCAGTAAAAAACAATTTAATTATAATATTTTCCCTTTCGTTCATAAATTTCTGATGTTTTGTTTCGTATCCTTTCCTCCAAATATTTGTTTCTTTTTTATAAACTATATTTCATGCAGCACACCAAACCATAATCAATGTATATACGTATATATATATATATATATATATATATATATATATATATATATATATATATATATATATATATATATATATATATATATATATATATATATATATATATATATATATATATATATATATATATATATATATATATATATATATATATATATATATATATATATATATATATATATATATATATATATATATATATATATATATATATATATATATATATATATATATATATATATATATATATATATATATATATATATATATATATATATACGTACATACAACGTATATACGTACATATATACATACATCCATACATCGAAAATAGATCCTCTTTCTTTTCATGATCACATGTTTTTTAAATTTTATATACCTAAACGACAAGAAATTATCGATCGTGCACACATTTTATTTTATGTATATACATCTAGTATATGTATAGTATATACATAATACGTGCGTTTTAGTTTTCAAAACATCCTGTTTTATTAAATTTAAAACATACAATCCGTGGTTCCACACTTTGATTCTTTGGTCGTGATTCTTTCCTCGTTCCCTTCCCCTTCACCTTCAAACTAATTTTTTGGTTGGGAAATTCTTGATTCTCTTTTCAGCAAAAATTTTTTTTGATTCAAATGATTCTCGCACAACAACAAAAATAAATTTTTCAAGGACATCTTGTTTATTTGTCGTTTTTGGGTTAATTTTAGTTTAATTTGCACTTCGAGTGCAAAAAATATATTTTTTCAACCAAGGAAGCAGTTTTCGCAGCAAATAATAAACATTTTTTACTATACGAATAAATCAAGAAACATAATTTTGCGCACATACATAAAAAAAGAAACGCGCAAAGAAATCAAATGTGAACGGCGATTGATTTTTTGAAATCATTGACTCACGACGAAAGAATTAAAGTGTGGCGAGGGTCAATAAGAGAAAGGATATTTTCAAACGAAAATAAAAAACACGTGGAATTTGTATTTTTCCGTTTGTTTCTTTTATACTGTACACACAAATAAAAAAAAATTATTTTGTCGCGCGCGTTGAATAAATATATTGAGCGAGATGTATATTGAGCACATAGGGTTTGAGTTTTAGCTAAGCATTTCTACTAACAGCCGCTCGAAATATTTTTCCATTTGTAACGACATCGAGAATTTGATTTACACATAAAGTTACTATTGGTTTGCAGGTCTGATTGGTATTTTGTTTGTGATTAAACTGAATTACTAGCGGTACGGTTCATACACGAATATAACAGTAATAATGGTTTTCCAGTTTTGGAAAAGCGACAGTTTGCATATAACTATTTTAATCAACAAAGGAAAAGAATATTTTTTGCAAGGTTTGAAAAGGGACTGTTTACTTTTTACCCATTACGGAAAAGGGCCGTTTTTGCTAACATACTAACATTAGCTTTTAAATGCGTATTAATGAAGGAAAAATGCCTTTTTGCTACTTAGTTGAGCATAAAATTCGTAGAGAATACACACAAGGAATGACATGGCATTGTTGTCTCATATTTTTTTTTTTAATGACAAACATGCCCTTTTGCTTCTGAGTGACACATATATTATAATATATTAAGTATAATAATAAACATAAACACTTGAATATTAATAATAAATATAATGAAATAATAATAAAAAATTACATCAGAAATGACATTTTATTTTTAAATTCTAATAAGTTAAAAAAACGAAAATCAAATGAATATATACGTAAACCTATTAAATAAGTGGAAATTTTTGATTTGACATTCTCATTTGTATTTACAAAAAGCGCTGCTTTTTCCATATCGATTTTTATTTAATTCAGTTGGTTTTAATTGATAAGAGCTCTTATGCAGTGTAGGCGGTTAAGATAAAGCGAGTTAAATTGGTATGGCCAAATTCCAAAAGCGTATATTAAACCATCAGATTAGCAATTCCATAGTACTAACCTTCATTTGACTCTAGTTCGTTGTGAATTTTAATGATGTTAAAATCCGGAAAATATATAACTTAAAGAAAAACAGAATTTTCATTATCCAAGGAGTGTTTAAATACAAGAATTCGTTCTCATTTATAATCGATATCATTAGAAGTGGAAAACGGATCTGGGCGCGTATTGTTGAAATCGGTGGATATTTACCGCATGCGGATTATAATTTGGATTAGAATTCTTAATTCAAGTTTTTTGCCAGCTACTTTAATCCTTTTTTCAAATTTGCTTGCTAGTTTTCTATTATTTGAGGGAATAAATCCGCATTGATTTACCCAATCGGAAAGTTCCACTGATTTTTGTTTAGTAGTGAAATAAATTATAGAAGACTTGCAAGAAAATTTGAAAAAAACGATTAAAGTAGCCCGCGAAAAATTTGAATAATATAAAGAATTTTAAAGAAAATTATAATCCGCATGCGGAAATATCCACCAATTTCAAGAATACGCTTCCTGGTGCTAACTATGTTTTACCAGAAAATGTATTGTTTTTTTCTTTTCGAGATTTCCGGTTTGAATAATGAGCAATATGTAATAGTTGTTACACTTCGTTATTTTTGGAGCGACTCGAAACATTTTGTCATTATGGTGACCTTTGGTTTTGGGCCCCGTCACTTACAACAATCTGTGATGTTATAATATTTTAAATGCGAAAAAACGTGGATTTTCGGTTCTAATATATTATGACGATAACTACGATATAAACATATCTCAGTATCAGTTTAAAGGTTGTTAGGAAATTTGAACAACGGTTGTATATTATCAAAGGTGTTGTTTGTGCACAAAATAAGCAAATAATTGTAAATACGATTAAAATTTTATTTTATTTCAACTAAAGTTAAAAACAAAGAGTTAATGGGATACAAACAATTTTACTATCAGTAAATAGACTAAATTTATTATTTTAATTTGATATGTCTGAATTTTATAGTCGACCAACGTTGTGGATGTACATATTTTTAAATGTTAACTGGAACTTGATATATGTGCGGTTGATATTATGTATATACTATACATACATACATACATTTTAAACATATCCTTTTATGGTGACAATTACCACTTTTGTGACAATTATTATTTTATTTATGCCCATTTTAAACAAATTTAACAGACATTTTTGTAACGTTTGTGATTTTTCGGTTTCGTTTCAGATAACAGTTTCGCAATAAATACACAACAAAATGGGTAAGTGGACGAATAATTTGTAAATATATATAGCCATCTCCTGATTGTACATCAATTAGATGGTATAATGTTTAACAGAAAGAAGAAAAAATTGGTTTTAATTAAATTATGTATAAAATGATGGCTTTAATGAATTCACTCAACGTTTAAATTATATGCTATCATCATAAAAAAGATGACTCCGTCTTTATTCACATATTACGTTAAAAACGATGAATCAAATTTAATTAAAAATATATTGATTAAATTAAACCAGGAATGGTATACCTACGTATTGACTCCAATTATAAGTTGACTTTTACAGCAATTTGAAATTATCACACAGTGATTTTGAATTGAAAAACGAATACAATTTTTATATAAATTATTTGTATGCTGAATCTCTAATAATTTAATTAATTGATATAGATACTATATACCCTCGGGGCTTAAAACTATTTCTCTCTTCACATAAATATTCGGTTTATAAATACATATGTATATAAAGTTTATTAATTGGCAAAAAACCATTAAATGAAATAAGTCCATGATTAAATTGCATCATCCCTAAATATTTATTTAGAAATTTTTTGTCGCAAATATTAGATAACAAAATTAAAATACTTTAAAAGTTTCCAACCTGCGGCTGTTTAAATGTGTCTCTATAAATAGCAAAAAATAAATGTTTATGTACATTTTGTGTGAGTTTCATTATTTTGCCGTCTGTGTAGTTGTCTTAAAGTGTATTAGAAAACTGTAAATAATACAGTTCTTTCTAATTTAATTCGTTAAATATTTTGTAATTTGTTTTAAAGTTGGCTGACAGAAAAGAATTTCAAAAATGTATACAAAAAGGGAGATGTTTTTGTCTATTTGTCATGGTAAAAAGTAGAACACATTCGAGGGTAAACGTAAACATTCATTCTCGTTGTTGTTTAAAATTTTAGATGACCTAGTTTCCCTTATTTTAAAAATATAACTTTGCTTTCCCGGTATAGAATGAGTTTCGTAAATCAATCATTGGTTACATCTTTTGACATTAAAAAAAATGTTGCGTTATATAAAACTTTATGTGTAAAACATGTACCATAAAAATCGTCAACTTGTTGCTGTTTTTCCACTAGTTGAATATACGATTAGATAACGGAAAAAAATATATTGTTATTTCTGTGTGTTGAATTTTGAAACCCATTTTATATCACTTATTTTTTTCGAAAATATATTACTAATATCATTCTAAAATGTTACTTGTACCTTTGCAATGGTGTGACAGAAATGTGGGTGTCCAATCTAGAGGAAGCAATTATTATTTATAAAATATGTAATGTGGGAACAATTCAGTTGAATTTAATAAAACGCGCTATAATTTTTAGAAGTTTTTTTACCTTTGCAATCTCTTACGGTACTGACTTGAAAAATAAGTGGCCCACTTTCGTTGGTCCCAACTCCTAACTAAGCAGACTTAGTGGTCCGTTTTTGTGCTGTAATCTCCGTTTGATTACCCATAGCGCACAACCAAAAACTCTAATTAGTGTCTTGAGCTCGTAATCGTAAGTTTTGTTTGGGGTGGAATCTAGAAACTTAACGAAATATATCAAATATATATACTTATATATATATATATATATATATATATATATATATATATATATATATATATATATATATATATATATATATATATATATATATATATATATATATATATATATATATATATATATATATATATATATATATATATATATATATATATATATATATATATATATATATATATATATATATATATATATATATATATATATATATATATATATATATATATATATATATATATATATATATATATATATATATATATATATATATATATATATATATATATATATATATATATATATATATATATATATATATATATATATATATATATATATATATATATATATATATATATATATATATATATATATATATATATATATATATATATATATATATATATATATATATATATATATATATATATATATATATATATATATATATATATATATATATATATATATATATATATATATATATATATATATATATATATATATATATATATATATATATATATATATATATATATATATATATATATATATATATATATATATATATATATATATATATATATATATATATATATATATATATATATATATATATATATATATATATATATATATATATATATATATATATATATATATATATATATATATATATATATATATATATATATATATATCTCTAATATATAAAATTCTCGTGTCACAGTTTTCGTTGCCATACTCCTCCGAAACGGCTTGACCGATTTTGATGAAATTTTTTGTGCTTATCCGGTATCTATGAGAATCGGCCAACATCTATTTTTCATCCCCCTAAATGTTAGGGGTAGTCCACCCCTAAATTTATTTTTTTATTTTTTAGACAAAACTTTTAATTTCTATTTTTTTATGATACAACATACAAAAATACATACAATCCTCAATTTTCACCCTTCTACGATCAACCCTTATTTTTTAATAGCCATTTTAGTAATTTAATCATTTTTCCTCTCCGGTCGAAAACTGATCAATCGTCATTTAATTAGTTATCCCCGCCAGATGTCTACAGGTGTCACTTCTGACCCAGTAAACAGCACGGAGTAGGGATGAGAACGAAGCCGGTCTCCTTTCTTTCTCACTCCCTACACAGTTGTCGGCCATCATTATTGTTTATGCATCAAGTGTAGTAGTAACGTTGACAACCAATAACAACGGATTTTGTGTTGTAAGTATACTTTTTTTTATTAATATCGAAAATGTTGTTGATAATGATCATTAATTCATTGATTATTAATTTGATCATTAATCATTTAACAAAACAATTAAATTATTGAACGTAATAAATTTAAATTAATTTTTATGAACAAATATTACAGGAGCTGAAATAAACAAGAACGTTAGCTCAAAGGATTATTATGCGTACCGATTAATGATTAGACGTGGCCTGGACAACGTCATTTTACGATGTCGTGAGCTTTGTCAACAATTCATGGTCGACATGTACGCGAAGATTGAGAGCGAACGACTACGATACTTACGATATAATCAACAAAAGCTGCGCGTGGAAGAGTATATTCATTTGCGAGACGCTATCAACAACAACGCCGACGTCGCCGAAATTGGTAACCATGTCATTTTACCATCATCGTACGTAGGCAGTCCACGTCATATGCAAGAATATATACAGGATGCTCTGACTTTCGTGCGCGAATATGGACGACCATGTTTATTTATCACGTTCACATGTAATCCAAAATGGCCAGAGATTACATCTTTCCTACTGCCTGGCCAAAATGCAATACATCGCCATGACATTACAACACGTGTGTTCAGACAAAAGTTGAAGTCTTTAATAAGTTTCATTACTAAATCACATGTATTTGGTCCCACACGTTGCTGGATGTATTCGGTTGAGTGGCAAAAGCGAGGATTACCTCATGCACACATTTTGGTTTGGTTCATCGACAAAATCCGTCCTGAAGAAATCGATAGTATCATTTCTGCGGAAATTCCAGATCCATCCACTGACCAAATGTGGTACTCTTAATAGTGCATCGCCTTGCATGGCTGATGGAAAACGTACTAAAAATTTCCCTAAAGATTTTACCAATGATACGGTCACAAATGTCGACGGATACCCAATATATCGTCGAAGAAATCCTGAAAATGGCGGACAATCATTTATTAAAAATATCATCAACACAGACATTGATATTGACAATCGTTGGGTGGTGCCATATTCGCCTCTGCTGAGCAAGACATATAATGCTCATATTAATGTTGAGTTCTGCAGTTCTGTGAAGAGCATCAAATACATTTGCAAGTATGTCCATAAAGGCAGTGATATGGCTGTGTTTAGAGTGGAAAATACTAATGTGAATGCTCCTCCAGTGAATAAAAACGATGAAATAACGCTCTACCAAATTGGTCGGTACATCAGCTCCAATGAAGCTGCTTGGCGTATCTTTGGTTTTCCAATTCATGAACGGGATCATCAGCAGTTGTTCAGTTAGCCATCCATCTTGAAAACGGTCAGCGTGTATTTTTCACGAACGAGACAGCGATTGATCGTGCAATAAATCCACCTAAAACTACACTCACTGCATTTTTTGAATTGTGTAATCGTGCGGATGATTTTGGTGCCTTCGCACGAACATTACTCTATTCACAAGTACCACGCTATTTCACATGGACTCAAACAAAAACATGGATGCCCCGCAAGCACGGCTCACCAGTTGCTGCATGTCTCAATTTATTTAAATCAAACGCCTTGGGGCGATTATTTACAGTCAATCCAAGACACACGGAGTGCTTTTATCTTCGACTGTTGTTGGTTAATGTTACTGGCCCATTATCATTTCAAGATATACGTAAAGTGAATGGGCAACAATATCCAACGTATAAAGATGCATGCCTTGCACTCGGCTTGCTGGAAGACGACAACCAGTGGGAATGCATGCTTGCTGAAGCTGCATTGAACTGTACAGAAATACAAATTCGTCTACTATTCGCTATAGTGTTGACTAAATGTTTCCCAGCCCGAGCACAGATGTTATGGGAAAATCACAAAGATTCAATGACTGATGATATATTGCATCAACATCGTATACGGTGCCACGATCTAACCATAACATTCAGCGACGAAATGTACAATGAAGCATTGATTGCTATTGAGGATCTTTGCATTGTCATTGCCAACTTACCACTTAGTAATTTCGGTATGAATTCGCCAAATCGAACTGCATCTGATTTAATGAATACTGAAATGAATCGTGAACTGCAGTACAGTACTGTAGAAATGGCAGCGATTGTTGCCCGCAATGTCCCACTAATGAATGAGGAACAAAGAACCATTTATGATCGCATTATGCTCGCAGTTTCAGCTGGACAAGGTGGGTTCTTCTTTTTGGATGCACCGGGTGGAACTGGCAAAACATTCGTTATTTCGCTAATTCTTGCTGAAATACGATCAAATAATGGCATCGCATTGGCCGTTGCATCATCGGGCATTGCAGCAACTTTATTGGATGGAGGTAGAACAGCTCATTCAGTATTTAAGCTGCCACTAAATATTCAGAATAACCCTGACGCAGTATGCAACATTAAGAAACAATCGTCCATGGCCACTGTGCTGAAACGGTGTAAAATTATTATTTGGGATGAATGTACTATGGCACACAAACATTCACTTGAGGCGTTGAACAGGACATTGAAAGATATTAAAAACAGTGACAAACTATTTGGCGGAACTCTGTTGGTCCTTTCAGGTGATTTCAGACAAACACTTCCAGTCATTCCACGTTCAACATACGCTGATGAGATCAACGCTTGCTTAAAATCATCTCCATTGTGGCGTAATGTTGAAAAATTACAGCTAAAAATAAATATGCGCGTTCAAATGCTTCAAGATCCATCCGCTGAAACATTTTCAAAACAACTCTTAGATATCGGTGATGGAAAAGTTGCTATAGATGAAACTGGATACGTAAAATTACCGACCGATTTCTGCACAATCGCTGATTCGCAAGATACTCTCATTGAACAAATATTTCCCGATGTACACACGCAGTACATAAATCATGAGTGGCTTGCAGAAAGAGCGATTTTAGCGGCAAAAAATGTAGACGTTGACAATTCAAATCTGAAGATACAAATGTTGTTGCCAGGGAACTTGGTATCATATAAATCTATTGATACAGTTTGCGACGACAGCGAAGCAGTAAATTTTCCCACAGAGTTTTTAAACTCACTGGATTTGCCAGGCATGCCACCGCATAATTTACAATTAAAGGTTGGATCTCCAATTATCTTGCTTCGTAATTTGAACCCGCCCCGGCTGTGCAACGGTACGCGATTAGTCATTCAAAAATTAATGAAAAACGTGATCGAAGCCAGGATTTTAAATGGCAAGTTCAGAGGTGAAAATATACTCATACCACGGATTCCTGTTATACCTACAGATGTGCCAATTCAATTCAAACGTATTCAGTTTCCGATTATATTGGCATTTGCAATGACTATCAACAAATCCCAAGGTCAAACGATGTCTGTTTGTGGATTAGATTTGAGAACACCATGTTTTTCACACGGACAATTATACGTGGCATGCTCTCGAGTGGGTAAACCATCCAGTTTGTTTGTGTTAGCTAAAGATGGACTAACAAAAAATATTGTTCACGCTATAGCATTAAGAGATTGATATTGTTTAATAGTGTTACTGTCGTAATTGTTTAATTAATGATATATAATTTTAAGGAATAAATTATAATAACTTAAAAATAATGTTTGCCTTTTGTTATTTTTATATTCCCTCATCGTTCACAGCGCTCCATGCTTATTTCACGCATATACCACATTCTTACATACATACAATATACACATTCTAACATACATACATACTTACAATAAGTAAGCTATTTTTTGTCTACACTAGAAATTACTAGGAAATTATTTATATGGCAAAACAACGTTTGCCGGGTCAACTAGTATATATATATATATATATATATATATATATATATATATATATATATATATATATATATATATATATATATATATATATATATATATATATATATATATATATATATATATATATATATATATATATATATATATATATATATATATATATATATATATATATATATATATATATATATATATATATATATATATATATATATATATATATATATATATATATATATATATATATATATATATATATATATATATATATATATATATATATATATATATATATATATATATATATATATATATATATATATATATATATATATATATATATATATATATATATATATATATATATATATATATATATATATATATATATATATATATATATATATTTATATATATATATATATATATATATATATATATATATATATATATATATATATATATATATATATATATATATATATATATATATATATATATATATATATATATATATATATATATATATATATACATATATATATATATATATATATATATATATATATATATATATATATAT